>JAJEJO010049124.1:150228-268687 GCA_020662805.1 Glaucomys volans
AAAGAAACTATCATGAACCAGGAAAAGCTCACCAAACTGCAGACACAAGTGCGCATTGGTGGGAAAGGAACTGCTCGCAGAAGGAAGAAGGTGGTTCATAGAACAGCTACAGCAGATGATAAAAAACTTTAGTTCTCCTTAAAGAAGTTAGGGGTAAACAATATCTCTGGTATTGAAGAGGTGAATATGTTTTACAAACCAAGGAACAGTGATTCACTTTAACAACCCTGAAGTTCAGGCTTCTCTGGCAGCAAATACTTTCACCATTACAGACCATGCTGAGACAAAGCAACTGACAGAAATGCTACCCAGCATCTTAAACCAGCTCGGTGCAGGCAGTCTGACTAGTTTAAGGAGACTGGCTGAAGCTCTTCCCAAACAATCTGTGGATGGAAAAGCACCACTTGCCACTGGAGAGGATGATGATGATGAAGTTCCAGATCTTGTGGAGAATTTTGATGTGGTGTCTAAGAATGAGGCAAACTGAACTGATCAACTTCTGAAGAAGATAAACTTGAAGAAGTTACTGGGAGCTGCTATTTTATATTATGACTGCTTTTTAAAATTGTTTTGTTTATGGATCTGATAAAATCTAGATCTCTAATATTTTTAAGCCCAAGCCCTTTGGACACTGCAGCTCTTTTCAGTTTTTGCTTATACACAATTTATTCTTTGCAGCTAACTAAGCTGAAGAAGCCTGGGAATAAAGTTTGAAACAAAGGTTAATAAAGTTCTTTGCCTAGTTAAAAAAAAAAAAAGATATGATTAAACCAGTAAGTTCTGGCTATGAAGACATCCTGGGTATCATTCCTTGCCTTCAGGAAACTAGATGTTATTTCACTATTGTTTAGTTTTTAATTCAACAGATGGCCAATGCCAATCTAATTTCTTTTCCTCTGAAAATAATTTTTTATGTCTTGTGTCTTATAAGATTTTTCTTTAATTGGTGTATATCTAGGAGTATATGGATTTTTTTTCTTAAATTCTATGTAAAACTTGGTGAACTTGGGCATTTTTTCAGTCTTAAAAGTTTAAGTCAGGGACATTTTTCTTCCTTGTTTGATTTTCATCTTTTTTCCTTTTTTCCATCTGTTTCTATGCTCACCTTTTTTTGTCTTTGTTTTTGTTTTTGTGACTCTTTTAATTTACAAAAAAACCACTATTTTTAGGGAAGTTTTAGGTCCACAGTAAAATTGAGCAGAAGGTACAGTGATGTCCTACTTAACCCCTGACCCCACCCATGAATAACCTCCTCTACTCCAGCATTTTGCATCTGCCATCAGAGTGGTGTGTTTGTTATAACACAGGACATATTGGTGACACATCATTATCACCCAGAGCTTATAGTTTACCTTAGGGTTCACTCTTGCTGTACTGCATTCGATGCATTTGGACAAAAATATAATGACAGGTATCCACCATAATACCCTACAGGGTGGTTTCACTTCCCTAAATAGCCTCTATGCTCTGTTTGCTCAGCCCTCCTTCCCAGCACTATGGTTTTTTAAAAGTAAGGTCTTTTGAACTTACAAATCTTTTAATTTTTTGTTTTTTCTTTCCATCTCTTTGTGTTTTTGTTCCACACTTGAAGATATTGCTTTAATTTGACCTTCCAGGAAATTCATTAGAATTTCTACAGTGAATGTTTTTTCTCTCAATTTATCTATACATTTTTAAATTTAAGAGATCCTCTTTTCCAGACAGTACCTTGCATGCTGTAATTTTGTTCCTATTATAACAATTCTATCCCACAGGACCTGGATGTTCTACATGCCCTACTTCTTGTTTCTCTCTGGCTATTAGTCTTCATAAATGTAATGCTGCATTCGTCCTTGGATCCTGGATCTAGTTCTTTTTTTTTTCTAATTAGTTGTACATGACACTCTGGGTCTAGCTCTTAAATGTGCCTTCAGCAGTGGCCATTCTGTAAGCTGTGAGAAAAGATGTGCCACCAGTGAGTCATCAGTTCCATGTCCAGGAGAAAAACCTCTCAATTCCCAGTCTCCTTAGCTGCAGGGGTGGTGCTCTGCCAGCCTTAGGAGTAGTTAGGAGCCAGCCAGCTTCTTCAGTTCTCTCCATACTCCTTTGGGCTAGGGAAGCCAGCAGGTGCCCTCAAGAACACTCACACAGGCTGTGGCTCCCCTTCCTCTAAGAGTTCATGAATTACACATTCTGCTCTCTGCCCCAGGACTTTCTGCTATAGATCTCCAACATTTGGTAGGATCCTGGGGAAATAAGTCTTTCCAAGACTTTCTGTGTACCTGTATGAATCCAAGATCTTGGCCATACCCTCCAGATCCCACCTGGAGCATCCCAGGATGCTCCCCTGAGATGGTCCATTTATCCACGTGGTTGGTAGCTGTATAGAGGTTCCAAAGGAGGGTATCAAGGTATTATATTCAGTCTACTGCATTCCTGCAATATATATATATATATATATATATACATATGTATGTATATATATATATATAGTGATTGTTTTCTCCATCAATTTTAAAAATTATATGTATTTTTCACCAATATAATAGATGCACTATTTTTTTCTTTTCTTATACATAACTTGTTCTTCTTAGTTATACATGACAGTAGAATGTATTTTGACATGTCTTACATACATAGAGTATATAATTTCCCATTCTTGTGGTTGTACATGATGTGGAGTTACACTGGTTTTATCTGAACATAGGACAGTTATGTCTATTCATTCTACTGTGTTTCCCATTCCCATCCCCCATCCCCCCTACCTTTCCCCCATTCCCCCGCCGTCCAGTCCAGTGAACCTCCACTCCTTCCCAGATGTGCTATTTTTTTTTTAACTAATTGGAACAAAAAGTCATAATCCACTGCTAGGGTATACCAGTGTGGAGGTATGTTCCTCATAACTCCCTTTAAGGGAGATACTGCTACAGGGAGTGCGACTAGCTGACAGCCTCCAGCTGTGGATGACTATATATGCCTCAGCTTTCAAGACAAGGCCACATGCTTCCTGGGAAGTCCCTAATCAAGACCTAGTCTGGGAGACTAATAGTGTGGCCAGCAAGGGATTCCTCCATGGACAATCTTTGCTCTAGAGCTCCTCATTGGGCTGGCCAATACTTGTACTATAGGAAATATCTGAGGCTTTTCCTATAGGATCATCTTTCCTTCCTCTTCTACTTTCACAGGTCAGACTAGCAACAGAGTCTGAAGTTTCTCCCGACTTTCTGCTTCCTCTACCCCTTATCTTTCACAGATGTTGACCTCAATAAATCTCCTGCCTTTCTAACTTTGTCTTAATGTTGACTTTTTGCAACCAATTGACACCATCTGTGTTAGTTAGCTTTTTGTTGCTGAGACCAAAATATCTGACAACAATAACTTAGAAGAGGAAATGTTTATTTGGTCTCAAGGTTTCAGAGATCTCAGCCCACCATCAGCTGACTCCACTGCTCTGAGCCCGAGGTGAGGCAGTACTTCACTGTGGAAGGGCATCATGGAGGAAAACAGCTTAGCTCATGGCAACTGTGAAGCACAGAAGCAGGAGCAGGGAGGGATGAGCCAGGGACAAGATATAGTCTGCAGGCACAACCCAGTGACCTGCTTCTACCAACAATGCTCCACCTGCCTATAGTTACTACCCAGTCGTCCATTTGGATTGTTAATCCACCAAATGGATTAATCCACTGATGAGGTCATAGCCCAAAATCTAATTGTTTCATCTCTAGGCATTCCTACTTGCCTAACACGTGGGAATACCTCATATCCAAACCATAGCACCACCCAAGAGAAATTCTTCCAAGCACCAAAGACATATCTGTGGTAGTCTGTTCTTCATCACCCTGACAAAATACCCAAGGCAATCAACCAGAAAAGAAGAAAGATTTGTTTTGGCTCACAATTTTGGAGGTTTCAGTCTGTTGTCTCATGGCTTTCAGGCCCGTGTCTAGGCACCACATTATGGTGGGGAGATCATGGTTGAACAAGCTGTTCATCTCAGAGAAGCCAGGAAGCAGAAAGAGAGAGATGAGACTTTGAGGTCCCCAAATGCCCTTTACAAGCATGCCTCAATGACCTAACTTTCTCCACTAGCCTCCACTTCTTAAAGGTTCACCACCTCCCAATAGCCTCATAGATTGGGGACCAAGCCCTCAACATTTATCCAAACCATAGCAATGCCAAAGAAAGTTTTTGACAATACTGTTCATAGCAAAACAACAAAACTGAAAAACCACACAACTAAGACTTCCATAGTGGCAAAGATACTGTGTGTCATTTCTTTATTCAATTGAAGACAAAAAAATCTTAGAACTGAAAGGGACCTTAGTACAAAGATTGTAAATTAGTAGCCTTTGGGGAATAAACCTGCCCACAAAAGTGTTTGCTTGGCAGGCACAGTGTCATTAAAAATTGTAATATGTATGACTCCAACCAGGTTTAATTATCTCTAATTTACCATAGTTTGTCCTACACATTATTGTTACACTGGCCTAATTCACATATTTATCTTATAAATTTGGACCCTCTGGATATTTGAATTCACATCCCAGACAGACCTGAACATTGAGGCCCAGAGGTGAAATGACTCACCCACGTTCACAGTTCTGTTGCCTTGCTTCTACCTGCAGAGAATGAAAGAATGTCACCCATGCAGGTATTATTAAGCATTCTCAGTAGAAGTGATATTACTCCCAAAGGAGCAAGAACTGTTTCAGGGGGAGGGGCAGGAATCTTGCTTATTTCATGTATAAAGCACAGAGAGTCCATTAATATATATAAAGGGTATCTGTGGCATTTAAATGTCATGGGGGAGAGCAATTAGAAAAAAATATTTTGAAAGGATCCTTAGGGGGACAATAATGTAAAAAGGTTGAGAAGCATTGAACCATACATTCAATAAATGTTTATGAATTTTTTCTTTGTGCAGGGATTGTAGATACAACACTACATAAAGGGAAACTGTTTCCTGTTCTTAGGTGAGAGAGAAACTCTGAACACCCATGTCTAGGTTTGAATCTTAGGCCTGCCACTCCCTGGCTCTATGACATTTGGGTAAAAAATTTAATTTTTACATTTTTCGGTTCTGTTATGTATAAAATAGTTGTTGGATCTTAATGGTACTTTTTATATAGATTTATGAGAGAATTAAATGAACCCATGCAAATTACTTAGCATAGTGCCTGATATGTAACAAATGATCAGTGCACTTAGTAACAAATGGATATATAACTTCCAATTGTTGTAACTGTGCTAGCTATCAATTTATCACCCCTCATTTTCATGCTAAAATGCCTTCCTTGCCTGCTCTATGAAAATGGATTTTTTTAACCTTTGTTTAGCTGGCAGTCGCCTTTACCCATAGAGGAAGCTCAAGAGGCATCACAAGGAGGAGAGGGTTTTCCTTCCTGGTCCTGATATGATCTCTCCTGTCAGCTGCCCTGTGAGCAGCTTTGCCAGCATTTGTTCCTGCTACACACATATATGGCTTCCCCAGCTCCCAGCTCCTACAACACAGTAGCTTCTCCAGTGTCTGATGTGCACCTGAAGACATCAGCATCAGTATCCTGAAGACAACACCTGCCCTGTCCCCCTACTCAGAGGTGGTTTTGTACCTGTCTCCACTGAGACCCTTCTCCATGAACAGTTTTTTCCTGCACCCTGGGGGAGAGTTTCCCAGGTTGCAGAGAAGTTTCCAGTAAGTTCTATTAGCATGCCATCACAATGATTTCTCTGCCATTCAGTGAGCCAGGATCCCTCCTTCTCCAACAAGGTCTGAGCCCTGAGGTATAGGGAGCTCTTCCTTGTGCTCCCTGCGACATCTCTAGAGCAATTGCTGACTGCTACTGATGTCCGCTATTCTTATATTCATTAGAGTTCTCTTTTTGTCTTACTAGTCAATCCCATGTTGTAGTGATAGTTTTTATGTTAAACATTCCTCATTCAAATTACCATGTGATTTTTCTCTCCCAACAAGACTTAGATTGATACAGGTGTCCAGAGACCAAAGAGTTTGAAAACCATTGTTTTAGAACACTAGTTCCATAGTATGTCAATAGCTATTGTATTAGTCAAGTTTCTCTAGAGGAATAGAATCAACAGGAAGTATTATTCTAAAACAGGATTTATTAGGTTGGCTTACACAACTAGAAGCTGGATAGTCCACAATGGCCATCTGTAGCTGGAGAGCTGGAAGATCCAGTAACTGTGCAGTCCAAGAGGCAGAAGCCCCAGAACAAAAAGGATCAACAGTTCTATCCCAGTCCAAGACCAAGGTTTCTGGAAAATACCTGCAGAATCACTGGCACAGTCCTCTTTGGAAGAGTGAAGAAGCTAGAGTCCCATATCCTCAATCAAAGCAGAAGTTAAGAACCTGTTCAAGAAGAGCAGAGCTTGCATCTGCATCTGCTTCCTTGTTCTTCCAGCTTTTATTCCATCCAAGCCACCACCCTATTGGGCAGTGCTGCCCAGGCTTAGAGAGGGTCTCCACTTCAGTTCACTATCCCACACTCCAAGCATTCCTAGACACCCTCATGGACACACCCAGAAGCCTCTTAATCATCAACATCTCTTTATCCAATCAAGTTGACAGTTCAAATTAACCATTATAGCTATTATCTGTGTCAAATAAGTTTAGGACACTCTGGGTCAAATGAAAGGTAATAAGATTCTCTACTGCAGGACATAACCAGATATAAAATTATTTTATAAATATCCAAGAGGGGTTTGTGATAGGTAGCATTTCCCAATGTTATTTGATCATGGTGGGAGGGGTAGAAGTGGTGTATGTGGATGTATGCATGTGTATGTTAAAAGAGCACTTGATGGGAATTATCATTCTAAGGATCACACTATAGGAAATGCTAATGTGTGATAGTTTTATGGGTTGAGTCCTAGGCAAAGACAAACACTATAACACACTGTTTAAGTGGACTAGGAAAGAGCAGTAATGGCATTAGACTAACCATTAGGAATGGCTTGCATCATTGGGTTTCATATGTAGATCCATATGTTGTTTTATCCATCAAAGCAATATGGACCATTTTAAGTTTCTCCCTGCAGAAATATCAACTCAGAAAAATATTTTTTTCAGCTATGTTAGAAACCAAGAAAGATAGTATTTGAAAAATCTACCAATTTCACACAGAAAGTTCAGCTCACTAAATGCCATAACTGAATAACTTCCAAATGGTGAAATCTTCAAAAATATGTGATCCATAAGAAACAATAGCTACTGATGATGAAGAAGTGACTCACTATAGGACACTGAAGCCCACGCCAAACTCAAAACTTCCATTCAGTCTTTAGAAGAGGTAGAAAATAGTGCGCATCTGCTCTTCACCTGCCACCCTGGCCTTGCCTTTCCTTTGAATTAAAATCTGCACCTACCATGTGAAAACGTCCAGCACTAGTGTCATGGGTGCGACAAAGGGAAACAGAACACAGTGGACTTCCAAAGCCCAAGTGGGTTAGAAATAAGATATAGGCACAGCCATGTGTGTTTGCATTTTAAAGTGATAGAGGAGATGGGAGGAGAGGTAAGAAGAGGACACAGGAAAAGGGAAATAAAGAACAAGAAGAGGAAATTGAGCAAGTGAGGAATTTCCTTCCATCCAGAAGTCGGGAAGAAGAAAAAGCTGCCCAAACCCAGAGCCTGGTTAACTGCTTCTCACACAAGTTCTCCTTGGCTATTTTCATCTCCATGGATCAGCACAGACTTTCACTCAGACTCCTGAGTTGAAAGGAGCACCTCAGTGTCATTGTGCCTATCACTGTGGACTCTTGAGTGAAGGTGAGCCCACCTCTGAGTGGGGAGGTGGCACTGCTAGAAGAGGCTGTCTCACCATCAACTCTGCTCGTGATTTGTCTCCAGTGGTAAGTATTGTGACCACTAATCCTGAGGGCCCCAGAGTATACCAACAAAAGCTGTTGTGGTAGGTACTCTCATTTTGGAACCAGTTAGTGGTCAGGGAATTTCATTCCTTGTAATAGGAGATCATACCAGGTGCTCATGTAAAACACACTGGGGAGATTTTACAGACACATATATCAAGGTTCCCATTCCTGAAATCAGAATCTCTAAGAGTGTGTCATGATATGTGGATTTTTAAAAATTAGTTTTTGATTCATGGTACACAAATGGGGTACAACTTTCATTTCTCTGGTTGTACATGAAGTAGAGTCACATGGTTTGTGTAATCATACATATACAAAGGTAATGATGTTTGTTTCATTCTATACTCTTTCCTCCCCCCCCACCCACTCCACACCCCTCATTTCCCTCTACACAATCCATCCTTCCTCCATTCTTCCCTTCACCCAATTCTCCACTGTATCATTATCCACTTATCAGAGAAAACATTCGACCTTTGGTTTTTTGAGTTTGGCTTATTTCACTTAGCATGATAATCTCCAACTTCATCCATTTACCTGCAAATGCCATAATTTTGTTCTTCTTTATGACTGAGTAATATTCCATTTGTATGTATGCCATAGTTTCTTTATCCATTCATCTATTGAAGGGCATGTAGATTGGTTCCACAATCAAGCTATTGTGAATTGAGCTGCTATAAACATTGATGTGGCTGCATCACTGTAGTATGCTTATTTTAAGTCCTTTGGGTATATGCTAAGGAGTGGGATAAACTGGTCAAATGGTGAGTCCATTCCAGGTGTTCTGAGGAATCTCCAAACTGCTTTCCAGAGTGACTGCACCAATTTGCAACCCCACCAACAATGTATGAGTGTACCTTTTCCCCAACATCCTCACCAAAACCTATTGTTGCTTGTATTTTTGATAATGGCCTTTCTAATTGGGGTGAGATGAAATATTACGGTAGTTTTGATTTGCATTTCTTTTATTACTAGAGATGTTAAAACTTTTTCATATATCTTTTGATTGCTTGTAGATTTTCTGTGAAGTGTCTGCTCATTTCCTTAGCCCATTTATTGATGGAGTTCTTTGTATTTTTGGTGTAAAGTTTTTCAGGTTCTTTATAAATTCTGGAGATTAGTGCTCTATCTGAAATGCATGTGGCAAAGATTTTCACCCACTCTGTAGGCTCTCTCTTCATGTTATTGATTGTTTCCTTTGCTGAGAAAAAGCTTTTTAGTTTGAATCCATTCAATTTATTGATTCTTTCTTTTATTTCTTGTGCTCTGGGGGTCATGTTAAGGAAGTCTGGTTCTAAGCCAACATGATGAAGATTCAGGCATACTTTTTCTTCTATCTGGTGCAGGGTCTCTGGTCTAATTCCTAGGTCCTGATCTATTTCGAGTGGAGTTTTGTGCAGGGTGAGAGATAGAGACTTACTTTCATTTTGCTGCATATGGATTTCTAGTTTTCCCAGCACCATTTGTTGAAGAGGCTATCTTTTCTCCTTTGTATGTTTTGGCACCTTTGTCTAGTATGAGGTAACTGGATTTATGTGGGTTCGTCTCTGTGTCCTCTATCCTGTCCCATTGATCTACCTGTCTATTTTGGTGTCAATACCATGCCGTTTTTGTTACTATTGATCTGTAGTATAGTTGAAGGTCTGGTATTGTGATACCCCCTGCTTCGCTCTTCTTGCTAAGAATTACTTTAGCTACTTGGGTCTCTTATTCCTCCAAATGAATTTCACGATTGCTTACTCTATTTCTATGAGGTCCGTTATTGGGATTATAATTGGAATTGCATTGAATTTGTATAGCACTTTTGGTAGTATGGCCATTGTGACAATATTAATTCTGCCTATCCAAGAACATGGGAGATCTTTCCATCTTCTAAGATTTTCTTTAATTTCTTTCTTTAGTGTTCTGTAGTTCTCATTGTAGAGGTCTTTCACCTCTTTTTTTAGATTGATTCCCAAGTATTTTATTTTTTTTAGGCTATTGTGAATGGGGTAGTTTTCCTAATTTCTCTTTCAGAGGATTTATCTTTTACAAATAAAAATGCATTCAATTTATGAGCATTAATTTTATATCCTGCTACTTTACTGAATTTGTTTATGAGTTCCAGAAGTTTTCTGCTGGACTTTTTTGGCTCCTCTAAATATAGAATCATGTCATCAACAAATAGTGGTAGTTTGAGTTCTTTTCCTATTTGTATCCCTTTAATTTCTTTGGTTTTTCTAATTGCTCTGGATAGATTTTCAAGGACAATGTTGAATGAAAGTGGTCTTGTTCCAGTTTTTAGAGGAAATGCTTTCAGTTTTTCTCCATTTATAATGATGTTGGATATGGTCTTAGCATAGATAGCATTTACAATGTTGTGGTGTCAAGTGGGTTTCATCCCAGGGATGTAAGATTGGTTCAACATCCAGAAATCAATAAATGTAATTCACCACATCAAAAGACTTAAAGATAAGAATCATGTGATTATTTCTAGATGCAGAAGAAGCATTTGTTAAAATACAGCACCCCTTCATGCTCAAAACACTAGAAAAAATAGGGATAGTAGGACGTGGATTTTTTTAAAACTTATGAAGGAAACATTGCAATTTTTTCACATTTGCTTTATCATTCTGTCTATGTTTCTATCTGTTCTCTTTATCTCTAAATAAATATACGTGTATATGTTTACATATACATATATATATACACACACATAAAATTACTCTTTTCTGAAGCATTTGAGATTAAATTGCAAACATGCTTGATTCCTAAATACTTCAGTATGTTTTATGCCCAAACAAGAACCTTCTCTTGATATTATCACAATATAATTTTTAAAATTAGAAAACAAACATTGATACAATATTATATACAAGAAATTGCTCCTTTCTGATACCTTGGGTGTGTGATTTGCTTTTACATACATTTGACATACATTTTAAATGTATGTCACACATACGGTTGAGAATCTTTTTGTTTTTCATCTAATAAAAATATTGAATATTTCATCTTAATTAGCATAGATCTATGTAACTGCCTTTATTATTATCTAACGTTAAACTATTAGTTCATCACACACAGGGAATCTGATATGCTCCTTGGTCAGGTACCACTGCCTCATAGGATCCTGGGTGCTCAGTCCTATACTAGAACCTCAGAGAGATGCACAATCCCTGGAAGAAAGCACAAAGCAGGTGCCAATCCCAGCAATCTGGAGACATCATGTATCCTTTCCACCTCCAAATCTTATTAAGAAATACAAACAAGTTGGGAGAATATTGCAGTGAATGCTACCATTAATATTTTACTATACTTGCTCCCTTTATATCTGTCCATCTATTCATTCCTCTATCCATTAACTTGTCTTAATTTTGATGCATATAAAATTAAATTTTAGACATCACTACATCTCCCTCTAACTGCTTCAGTACATGGATCATTCATTAAAGCTCATTCACTTCTTATTCCATCTAGGGTAACATTTGTATTAAACAAAATGCACAAATCTTCAGTATGCATTGTGTAACCCAATGCATACACCTGTGTGATCTCAACTGCTTACAAGATATAGAGTATTACCATGATCCAAGAAAGCTCCCTTCAGCCCCTTCTCAATCAATCCCATCTCCTATTTCCCAAAGGCAACCACTAATCTGGTTTTCTTCCACCATAGTAGTTTTCCCTGTTCTAAAATTTCACATTGTCAGAATTACATACATGTGCTCTTTTGTACTTCTTCATTCAGCATGACATTTTTGAGATTTATTCTTTTTGTTGCATATACCAGTAGCTTGTTCCTTTTTATCACTGGGTTGTATTCCACTGTATGAATATAATAATTTGGGGTTTTTTTCTATTGTAGCATCATGCATCAGTAGTCATTGGTTTCAGACTGTATTTGTGAGAGATATCACTACCCTATGCTGAAATGTATCTTGCACAATACAAATTACACTATAACTTCCTCTGGGATTGTAAGTTTTAGAACATCAATGGGGAATGAGGTATGAAACACAAACTTTAGAGACAATTGAAAGAATGCAGGAACAGAATACACCCTGTGTGTCCTCTATGTGTGTCCTCATCTAATGAGTCTATCATTGCTGGAATCAGTTTTTATCTTAATTAACTTTTTACATATTTGTCTTTCCATCTTACTGGAAGTGCTTTGATAGTAGATACTGTCATACATGTATCCCCAGCATAGACCAGACACAGAATAAATGTTTTATGAATGAATAAATGAATGAATGAGTGAATGAAAAAAAAATACATTGAATGTCTTCTTTGCCCAAGTTTTAGCCTTGATACTTCTCTACATAATTTAGGTAGCATTTTCTTATATCTACTTATCCATAGCTGTAGAACATTTCAAATTTTATTTCAATTGTATTGCTTTGATTTCTAACCAGACTCTGAAAACTTGATGCCAGGGATAAGGACGTGTCTTCTATACCCTTCGACAGAGTGCTGGAGTGAGATGCTGGATGACAGAACTGATGGTAGAATCAAAGTTCATATTTGGAGCAATAGAATCCTGAGTCCCAGAAGGTGCTAAGATGCTAGAGCCCCACCCCCTGGATCTTCAAGACCAGAAGCATCTGGAGGATGGACAGTGTCATTTGTACTTTGGGGAAGTAGTTGGCACTCAAGAAATACTCAGCAGAAGAAAAGAAGCAAGTACTGGAGGAAAGAAGGAGGTGGGAGGAAGCAAGGAGCTGTAGCTTAGAGTTGTAAAATGATTTCACCAAACCTACACTTCAGAACCTAAACTTCTTTTCCAGTCCAGTTCTGTTTCCACTATTCCGTTTGCATTTTTAACATTACAAATGTTGTCAAAAATGGCTTCTATTTTCCTGTTACTGATGGCAATTTAATCATGAAAGCAGTTGCTCTGCTTCACTGCAGCTGTTGCCTCCATGTACCTGAAATGCCAGTGCTCCAGCTGTCTTGATTGAGAGGCCTAGTTTGCAAGAAAACAAGACAAAATACTTTGCTGCCTTAATTCTAGTGGGAATTTAATTTAATTAGCATCTGATTTACACAATGCACTTCTGACAGCTGTGTTTGTGGAGTCTCTGTGGAAGCAAGAAATTACCATCCATTGAAATCATCATCAAAGCTTATTTATCATCCTGCCGCATCTTTCCAGCCTTGAGCACTTGGGACTTCTGTGTGTTTATGGCACACTTCATGGAGGTTACAGTAAATAATACTCAAGTAAGTGCACCAGGGTGTGGAGTGTTCAGTGCAGGCTTGTTCCAGAGCCCTAATAGGATGAATCTGGAAATGAGGCTTTGGAGGTTTGATCAAAGGACAGGTGTCTTTTAATGTTGGGTTTTAAGGAACATGAAGGATCTCAAATTCTCATGCTTAGCACCTGGGCAAAGGGTGCATTCAGCAGTGGCATTTGGGGCTCGTGTAGTTATTCAGCTGATGGTGGCTCAGGAAGGATATAGGAGATCTGGAGTGGACTCTCACAGGGGCCTCTCCTTAAGGACCTAGAGCTGGATTGAGACAAACAAGGGATTGGTTGTAGGGTCTTAACCATCTTCATGTTCCCCAGTACATGGCACCTGATAAATAGTTGTTGAATGAGTGAATGAATGAATGAATGAATGAGTCATAAAACCGAGTCCTTGCTCAGTTGGCCTCAACTTTCCTTTCGATATTTACTAAAAGGGGCTTACAATTATAAATATGTATGTCTTGGACTCAGAAGCATCTCTTAAGTAGGAGCTGAGAGCCATTTCCAAGAATGAAATCATTAAAAGAATGAGACCACTATCTCCAAGTCTCTAGGGGACGCAAGAGTCCTAACTTTGCTCACTGTCACCTAAAAACACAGCTGGACAGTTCTCAGGAACACTAGCCAATCCTTCGTATTTTGAACTTCTCTGACTTTACTAAGCACCAGTCCTTCCCCTCCCTCTGAAACACCCAAATCAGAATGGAGCTGAGCTCTTTCTCATATTGCTAGGCATTTTAAAATTATCTCCTCATTTCTAACTACTGTGGAAGATGTTTTATAGAACATGTCCTGGGAGGCACCTTAAAATTTGACTTAAGGATGACATGGAGTTGGGTGTTAACTAAAAGTTTCAGACCAAACCTACCCTAGATTCAGGACCAAGAGCTATATGGACTAAAATTAAGAGCAATGGTTGCTCATCATGCAATGACAACATAGGACTAAATCACAACTGTACCCAAGATATTATTGGACCCATAAGCTCCCAGATCCATTAAAAACCCTCTTCCCTGTCTGATCTTGGAGACAGATTTGAGCAAACCTCCTGTCTCTCATTGGTTAACCTTCAATAAAGTTCCTTCTTTCTGCAAAAATTAGTGCCATTGGCTTCTTTGCAGTGGGGCAATAAGTCCTGGTGGAGTATCAATCAGATATGATTGACTTGGCTGCCCAGTGTTTAAGTCTATCCAGTCGTTCACTGTTTTTCTCACCCATCCCCACATGCCCTGTGTTCAATAAATCTATTATCTCAAGAATTATTGCCATGACTATAGCTCATTACAATACTGGCAGGAGGCATATAAGATGAGAGAGGCAGTAGACAAATACGGAGAAGCGAAACACATGACTAAGGCTGCAAGGGAAGTTTTCCAAGAGGTGGCATTAAAGCTAGGCCTTGAACTCTACAAATGCTTTATTGGAGTCAAATATTTTAATAAGAAGAGATAAGAGGTAAGAATCTCAATGAGAGAAAATTATACAGAGATGAAAAGGTATGAAACGATTTTTTTTTAAAGGAGCAAGGAGCTTAGCTTATAGAGATAGGAAAGATAAGTTAGGCATAGACCATAAATCACTTTGAAGAATTTAAAATTTTATTATGTAAGCATCTGAGATCTTTGAAAATGTTTGAGAAGGGGAGTGACCTGATTAGATTCACAGTTCGGAATTAGACCCTCTGGCATGAAGGTAAAGAACAGACAGCAGGGAGAGGGAGAATTTTCATGTTCTACCTACTTAGAGACATTTTCATTTCCTATTTCAAGGAATAGGGTGAGGTAGTGCCTGCCTGTAATCCCAGCTACTCGGGAGGCCAAGTGAGGCAGGAGGATCACAAATTCAAGCACAGCTTGGGCAACTTAGTGAGATCCTGTTTCAAAATAAAAAAGCAAAAAGGGCTGGGAATGCATCTCAATGGTAGAGAGCCCCTGGGTTCAATCCCCAGTACCAAAAACAAACAAACAAATGGGGGGAAATAGGTCCAGCAGTAAAATCTGGAAGTAAGATTAGAAATGAATTTCCCAGATATCACAAAGCATGAATTGTCAGGATTTAGCAAGGGAGAGATTGATAGCTGGAATTCAAGCTTGCCCCTAAAGTACTGAAGTTTCTGACTTGCCTTACTGCGAGAATGGTGACTCCATTACAAAGAGAAATGTCTAAGGAAACGCCAGTAAACATAAAAAATGCTTCCTGCTTTCGTATGTCATTCATACACCTGACAAATGTCCATTTCCTTGGCAACCTCCAAGGAAGGTTCTTATGGAATATTAGAGTCACTTTATAGATTACCTGGTTTAGAGTTTTTCAAAGTTCTTCAGACTGCTTCTCCAAATGCTCCATGTACAAGTGATTTTATAACCAAATACTCTGGGAAGCACTGTGGATCATCTGTCACTTGGAGTTTAACAAGGTACATTAAAACATGTGCAGGAGCAAAGTTTCTTCTCATTTTTTTAAAGTCCTTTAAAAAATTAAGCTTCTCAGATTCATATATATACATATGTATATGTATATATTGTATTACTCAGAGGAACATACTTTGGGTAAAGCTAATTTAGCACAAACTCCTCAATTCATAGATCAGAAAACTGAAATCAGAGGAATTAAATTACTTTTGCAAAGTCATAAATCTTTTCAGTGGGAGAGTCAAGACTAGAATCTAATTTTTACAACTCCTTATCCAGTGCTCCTCTCATTTCTAGGTTTCCAATTACTCTGAAGATGGCTTGTGTATCTTTCTTAACCAGGGGATTTAAGGCTCCATTTGTCCTATCTTACTCTGTTCCCTCATTTCCACCTCAGGCAGGAAGCTTCTTCACATGCCCAAGGTTGGTAAAGAGCTTACCTTCTCTTTCTGCCATCTCTTCCTACCTTTCTAGCAGAGAGACAAAATTGGTTGCTGAGTAAAATTTGGAGACCATTTGAGAGGAAACCTCTCCAATTCACTCTGATCCAGAATAGACTTCCTAATCCGGCCCCCCTGTGAGCCAATGTCTCTTTCTTTCAAAATGAAGAACATCCTTCATTCATCTTATTGGTCTCATTGCTCCCTGTACAGCTCTAAGAGTACCGTCTCCCTCCTTCACATGGAGTCTGACCCCAGCAGCCAAGGACCTTCATCTTGGTGCTACTCTCTGACCCCAGCTATTGAGGTCATGCTCCTGGGAAAGCTCCCCCAGTTTAGCTGCCCTTGCTGTGAAAGTATATCAGCACAAAGTCTTACTTTCCTTAGGGAAGTGATTTGGGTTATATATTTCCCACGCACTGACACATCTTGTAGATACTGGCTAAATTGAACCATCTATCACTGTTTATAAATGTTGGGGAGTGTTGAATGTAACACATTTCATTTCCCATAAAATCATACCTCTAGTGAGAATTAAAGCGGAGACATGCATAAGAATAATCTCTAGCATACGTTCTCACTATACAATTTACAGCTTCTAAGTATTATTCCATAGGGCTGGAGGAGACTAAAGGAGATGAGGTAGCACTGATGGTGCCCCTGGAATAGAGTGTGGACTAATGTGTTCACATATAGGACCCTAATTCATTCTCACCCATCTTAAGGAGGCTGTTGTGTGTGTGTGTGTGTGTGTGTGTGTGTGTGTGTATTCCTCTTCGAGACAAGACTGATGCTTGACCTGTATTCCACCCCACCAGCTAAGAAACTGGAATTAAAATCTGGGTTCCCTGGCTCTTGAATACTCTATGCATTTCCTTTAAACTCTAAGACACATTCCCTTCCCAGATTCCAAGCATTCACTTCAGGCTCTGGTGGGAACTACTGGATCTGTCTTTCATCTACTCACTGTCCCACAGCCAGCTGGATGGGAGACTTGAAATTCTCCATTGTACAGTTCTATGTGATTGCAATTAATCTGTGAGCAGAGTGATCACAGACTCAGGTATTTCTTCGTAAATATTAGGATGCTAGACGTCATTTGGTGAGACATGGAGAGCCAAGATAAAGGTTTTTGCGTAAGATTGGAATACTTTAAACGTGTTTAAATCTGGATTGTATGAAAGAACACGAAGCAGAGAAAAGAACGATCCTGCACATTGCATAATGGTAATGTTGGCCAACTGGCTTGTGTAGTAGCTCACTAAATATGGTAGTGGTAACTTCCTAAACGCATGCTGGATACCATCTGTATCCATCACAGTTTTCCAGAGAAACAGAATCAAAAAGAATTATTTTAGGGGATTGGCTCACATACTTGCTGGGGCTGGCAGGTCTGAGATTTGTTGGGCAGGCTAGCAGGCTGGGAACTCAGGCAAGATTTGATGCTATAGTTTTGAAGCAGAATGTCTTCTTTCCAGAAAACCTCAGTTTTGCTCTTTAAAGGCCTTCAACTGATTGGAAAAGGCCCACACTCTTTACTGAGAGTAATCACCTTTACATAAAGTCAACTGATTATGGATAATAATCACATCTACAAAATGCCTCCACAGCAGCACCTAGGTTAATGTTTCATTAAATAACTGGGTACTAGAATCTTGTCAAATTGGTACATAAAACTAACCATCACCTCAGCCAATGAGAGAAAAAATGGATACTTAAATTAGTTGCCTAAAATTAGCATTAATAGTTTATGTATAAAGTTTCAAGAACTACCTTCTTATAATTTGAAGATGAAGTAGGTTTCCTCACCATCAACACATTTTTGGAAGCCATCTTGTCCTTGGGGCGATCTTGTTCTGAAGCTAATATGTCCTCCAAATCCATCGAACATAAAATACTTGTCTCAGGACAAATTTTCCTCAAAAATTCACTCAGTTCTGAATAGAATTTTGTTTCTACCACTTTTCCTTGATTTATTTAGCTGGTCAGCCTGAGAATAGCCTTGAAGGAGACAAATAAAATAAATGTTCCAGAAAAATAATATCTACTTCCTTTAGAGTAATTTGTTGGGTGCCCTTCATGTTACTTTACCCAGGAAAAATGCTTTCCACCCAAATTAAATAAAGATTGATAGAACCATTTGCCATTCCTCTGCTGTCCTCAACTTAAATGAGAAACCACAAGGAAGATTTTTTTCCCTAAGGAGCTCTCAGGACTTTTACCTTTTAAAGGTGTTTGGCTTCATTTTGCTGTAGGTATAGGAAATAATTATATCTTGAAATTGGAGGTGGTGCAATTTGGCAGATGATGGAAACTTTTACAAGGATAATTGATGGGCCTCATCACCATCAAGCCTACAAAGATGAAAAAGACCCAAACACTTCTTGGCAGGACTTTTCATTCAGGGAAAAACATTTGAATGATTTATATATGGAGATAAAGGGTGGATGCTTGTGTGCATTTGCCAAAGAGCTCCTCGGATCACTTCAGACTTCCTGAATTTCCACTCAGAAGGTTAAGGTTTGTGTGACTAAATCATTAAAAAGAGAAAAAATAAACTTGACTTTCATTTACCTACCTGACACATAATGATAATACCCTAAAATATCAAGAATCCAAAAATGATTTAAATGTAGGTTATAAATTCAAAAGACTATTGCTATGTAATTTATTTAATTGAGGATATGTTCTGCTTGGAAAGAATGAGACTTATATATTGCTGAAAGAAGTTAGTTACCCTTTTTCTAATATGCTGTGGAATCTTGGAAGCCACCAGGTAGAACTGGATAATACATTTTCTCCAAACGTTGTTCAGCATCCTTTAATTTATAAGAGGAAGATATGTCCTCTGAGATGAAAAGGACTAGGACTGCAACTCCTTCTCCAAAGTTCAAATATATAAAACTGAGTTAGGATTAAACTGGGATGACAATGACCAAAGGCTAGGTGTCATGAAATGATAATAAATACCCAAGAGGAAAACTAGTATAAAAGAAAATGAGACTGGACTGGTGACAAGTACTATACCAGTGTTTAGATTTTTGATGGGGAGTGTTGGTTCTTGTTAGAGAGTGTAGCTAACAGTTGCATCCCTTCCTACTGTGCCAACTAGACATTATGATGGTGCTTTGGGGAAAATGGTTATGGATGTGTAAGTAAGTGTTATATCAAAAAAGAGTTGTATTTTCTGGGAACCTGTTTTAGTCAGCTTTTTCATTTCTGTGGCCAAAATACCGAACAAGAACAATGTAGAGGAAGAAAAGTTTACTTGGGGATCACAGTTTCAGAGGTCTCAGTCCATAGATGGCCTACTCCATTGCTCTGAGCCTGAGATGAGACACACCATCATGACAGAAGAGTATGGCAGAGGAAAGTAGCTCAGGTCATGACAACAGGAAGCAGAGAGAACTCCATATACCAGGGACAAAATATAAACCCCAAAGGCATGGCCCCAGAGACCTACCTCCTCCAGCCATGCCCTACCTCCCTACAGTTACCACCTGGTTAATCCATATCAGTAGATTGAGCCAATGATGAGGTTACAACTCTCATAATCTAATCATTTCATTTCCAAAGGTTTGTGCATTTTCTTACACCTGAGGTTTTGGGAGACACCACATATTCAAACCATACAGAGCCCAAACTTTTTTTTTTTTGCTTTAGGAGCCTATGACTGATATTACAGAGAACTATTTTTCTAGTACATAGAAGATAGTTTCGGGTTAATGGGAAAGTGGCAAGTGAAACAGGATATTAAACCTAAGAGGTGGTTATGTGGTATTCTTAGGAGTACTTTGGAATATTTAGAAGTAAAAATTATATTTGTTACCCATTACCATGTGAAAATAAACCCCAAAATTTCAGAACTTGAAACAACAAGAAACTATAAACTCACATTTTCTTTTTTTATTTTTTTTTAATTTTTTTAATTTTTTTATTCATTTAGTTTTGATCCATTGAACACAAATGGAGTATAGCTATTGTTTCTCTGATTGTACACAAAATAAAGTCACACCATCTGTGCATTCATACATGTATACAGGGCAATGATGTCTGTCTCATTCTGTTATTATTATTATTACCCCCCAACCCCTACCCCACCCCTCCCTTCCCTCTATCCTATCTATCCTTCCTCCATTTTTGCCTCCCTTCTACCCCGCATTATGCATCATCATTCACTTATCAGAGAGATCATTTGGCCTTTGAATTTTTGGGATTGGCTAATCTCAGTTAGCATAACAGTCTCCAACATCATCCATTTACCTGAAAATGCCATAATTTTATTCTTCTTTATGGCTGAGTAATATTCCATTGTGTATATATACCACAGTTTCTTTATCCATTCATCTATTGAAGGGCATCTAGGTTGGTTCCACAATCTAGCTATTGTGAATTGAGCAGCTATGAACATTAATGTGGCTGCATCACTGAAGTAATCTGATTTCAAGTCCTTTGGGTATAGGCCAAGGAGTGGGATAGCTGGGTCAAATGGTGGATCCATTCCAAGTTTTCTAAGGAATCTCCACACTGCTTTCCAGAGTGGCTGCACCAAATTGCAATCCCACCAGCAATGTATGAGTGTACCCTTTTCCCCACATCCTCACCAACACCTGATGTTGCCTGTATTCTTAATAAAAGACATTCTAATTGGGGTAAGATGAAATCTTAAGGTGGTTTTGATTTGCATTTCTCTTATAACGAGGGATGTTGAACATTTTTTCATAAATCTGTTGATTGCTTGTAGATCTTCTTCTGTAAAGTGTCTGTTCATTTCCTTGGCCCACTTATTGATTGGGTTATTGGTATTCTTGGTGTAAAGATTTTTGAGCATTTTGTAGATTGTGGAGATTAGTGCTCTATGTGAAGTGTGTGTGGCAAAGATTTTCTCCCACTCTGAAGGCTCTCTCTTCACATTGCTGTATAATCTCACATTTTGTATAGTCAGGAATATGGAAGTAGCTTCTCTGAGAGGTCCAGGGTCTCTTGTGAGGTTGAAGGCAATCTGTCAGCTGCAGCTGTAGTCATTTGAAGGCTAGAAGGAGATGGTCTTCCAAGCACACTAATGTGGTTATTGGCAGGCCCCAGTTTCTCACTGGCTATTTGCTATAGATTTAGTTCATTACTACACAGAGCTCTCCTAGTCTTGGTTATTTCAGGCTGCTATAATAGAATATCACAGACTGGGTGGTTTATAAACAGAAATTGATTTCTCACAGTTCTGAGGTCTGGAAGTCTAGGATTAAGGTATCAGCATGGTTGGGCTCTGGTGAAGGCCCTCTTCTGGAATGCAAACTGAATTTCTCATTGTAACTTCACATGGTAGAAAGAGAGCTAAATAACACTCTGACCTTTTCTTATAAGGACATCAATCTTAGTCATAAGAGATTTGCCCTAGTAACTTAATTACTTGCCAAGGGCCCCACCTCCAAAACCATCACATTGAGATTAGGATTTTGACATATGAATTTGGGGGGAGAGGAACACATGCACTTCACTGCACTGCCTGAGCATCCTCACAACTGGCAGCTGGTTTTGCCCAGACTGAGTGATCCAAGAGGAAAATAGAGAGATCGAGACAGAAACCTTAACAATCTCAGAAGTGACACACCATCATTTTCACCATATTTGATTGGCCACATAGACCACCCTTGTTCAGTGTGGGAAGGGACAACACAAGGTGTGAATACTAGGGAGATGGAGATCATTGGGGACCATCTGAGAGACTGGTTACATAAAAACTGGATGTCCGAATAATTTAGCTGTTGGTAACTCCAGGTCAACAACAAGGAAGAAATTTTGTGTCTGTTTGATTGATAGCACCTAAAATATGACCTGTAGATACCCAATTAATATTAAAGGCACTGCGATACTATCTTGCAGTCAAAGCTGGTAAGATACAGATATTGAGTTCTATTTGTTTTCTTTATTATATTTATTATATTTTGTTCAAGAGTCAGTTGATTTGCTTATAGTCACTGATCACAGGGGAAAGCAATCTTCCTTGTTTTTAGTAGAAAAGAAAATTAAATCAACAGTATATCTTTTGCTAGATAAAATTCACATTTGATATTTGGTTGGCCTAGTTCTCTAGAATTATCATCAAGTATATATTCCATGATATTTTTTGAGAAAAATGGAAAAGTTAAAAATTAGTAGGGCTTATTCTAAAGCAAAATAGTAGGAAAATCAGGTATTGATTTTTACTATCATCTGGCACCCGAGACTTATATAACCAAAACTTACCTGTGAGATGTGGCAATATCATAAAACTGTTGGATTTATTTCACCTTGAAACTGGACTAACAGCACATCTGATGAAGACCTAAGGTTGACTACTTAGTGAGGACTAACCATTCTGACCCATCAGATCAGATTCTTATTCAATATTGTGTTAGGTATTTCAGTGAAATTGAACCAATGGGATAGATAGATGATAGATAGATAGATAGATAGATAGATAGATAGATAGATGATAGATAGATAGATAGATGATAGAGTGAGAAATTAGTTCACATGATTATGGAGGACAAGAAGTCTCACAATCTCCTCTCTGCAAATTGGAGACCCAGAAAAGCTGGGGGTATTAATCACTCTGAGTACAAAGACTTCAGAACCAGGGGAGTCAGTGGTACAAATCCCAGTTTGAGGGCACAATGAGAAGATATGAGATATCCAAAAAGTTCAAGCAGTAAGGCTGAAGAAACAAACAAACAAAAGAAACAGTAGGTTGACAGTGTTGGGGGGTGTAGGGGAGGCAAATTCCTTCTCCTCCTTTAGCCTTTTGTTCTGTTCAGTCCTTTGATGGATCAGATGATACCCACCCACATTGATAATCTATTTTACCAAGTCTATGGATTCAAATGCTAGTCTCATCCAGAAATACCCTCACAGACTCACCCAAAAGGTGTCTCATCTGGGAACCCCAGGGACCAATTAATTGGCATGTAGAATGAATTGTCACAAATATTAATAATCATAATTGACAATATAACTTTAGTACCTAATTAAATCCTAGTCATATTCCTCAATTTTCACAAAGGACAATCATGGAATATCTATTGAGATCACTTTAATTATCTTTTCCTTAGAACCATCCTCGCCCAGAAATAAGACCTACAATGATGTCACTATTCCAAGATTCTACTTCCCTGGTCACAATTGTTTGAGTTAGGAATTGGTTACCTGACCAAAAAAAAAAAGAAAGAAAGAAAAAAGATAATCAGATTCTGTTCTCAGGATGTCTGCAATTAGAACTGAGGGCTGGTACCAGAAACTGGAGCAGAAGAGCACTATAGAGTACTCATCTACCCCATATGCAAGAAAGATGATGCGTGGAGAGCACTTGCTTGTCAGACTGTTTTAGACCCTATGGAGACTTATCTGCCCTTAGATTCCATGAGATACCTCAGCATCCTTTCAAAAAATCATTTTTTATTATAAGCTAGTTCAAATTGGATTTGCTTCCCATATCAAATCTGTTTTATATACATGAGAACACTGAGAAGTTGAGGAACTTGCACAGGGCCACTGGATTGTAAAAAAGGCAGCAGAGATGAAATTAAACCAATACCATTGATTCTCAAGTCTATCATCTATCTCTTATGCCTTTCTAAGTTGTCTTAGGTGACTTCCATCCCTGTGAAAGTCATTGTGGCCATGTGACTTGCTTTGAGAGAAGAAGCATAGCAAGGGTGACAAGATTCATTCTTAGTGGAGATATTTATTTCCAGTGCTTAATGTCCACTCTACTCCTGCTTCAGCAGCCCTGTGCACACAGTGCAGAGGAACCATAAGATAAGAGAAATATGCAACACTGAAGAAACACACAGAGAAAATCAGTCCAGGTCGCCACCTTAACTTCCAGTGAACCTCTTGTGAAAAAGAAATAACTTCTGTGGTTTTAAGCCACTTAGGTTTTGGAGCTGCCTGTGCAGTATAATTTATCCTAGTGTATTCAACTAACTATACCTTCTCCTCTAGGCCTACTTCTGATCTTGATATCATGTCCAATCAATTCCAGTTTCCTCTTCTCTCAGAGCTATTCTTTTAATTATATATGGCTCTATAACAAACACTCTAAAATGTAAAACAACAATGAGTTATTTTTTTCCTCATGATTCTGTGGGTTAACTGGGCTCAGCAGCATGGTTGTTCTGTTCCATGTAGGGTATCAGAAGGTCACTGATGTGGCTGCATTCAGCTGGGAGCTTGATTGGGACTGGAATGTGTAAGACGGTTGGAGACCTCTCTCCAGGTGGCCTCTCATCACTTAGAAGCTCAGGTCAAGCTTCTTTACAACATGGAGCTTTCCAGGAGGACAAACCCTAAAGTGCAAGTGCTTATCAAACCTCTACCTGCATTACATTTGCTGCTATCTCATTGACCAAAGCAAGTCACATGGTTAGCCTAGAGTCAGTGTGGGTGGAGCTATACAAGGGCATGAATTCCAGAAGATGTGGTTCTTTGGGGACCACCAATAAAAAAATCATTAATTATATATTAACAAAAATATTAATAATTTCATAAGTGTTTTCACATTTATTACTTAGTTTTGTTTAACAACAATCCATAAAGAACAAATAAATGTCATCTGTATTTTACAAAGAAGGAAACAGGGGGTCAGAAATCTAGACAACTTAAAAATCACAAAACTAGTAAATGGAAAAGCTGAACTAAAAATCAGGTCTTACTACTGAAAGTGCTGTGTCTTTCTACTAAACCACAGCTATCTTTGTCCAGAATAAACCGTGCTATGAAGCTGTGATTTTCACATTTGATCTTCCCAGGTTTAAAGAAATTGTTGACAAATAAGGAAATAATCCATTTTTTAAAAACTTGTATAGTGTTCATATTATTTGTTTTCCAATTGGCGAGGGCTTGTACATAATTCTCAAAAACTCTGATAAACATCATTTCACAGTGTTACTATTGTAAAGCGAGTCCCAACTAAGACAGGATGACTGTTTGGAAGTATATACCTTATTTCAATCCCTGAAAGGGGAATTTATTTACACTCTATGAAGCTCAAATTTTCTTATGATGAAAAGAGCTTCTTTACTGTACTCTAGCCCCATAACAAAGAATTTCAGCCCAAATCTAAACGTCAAGACTAACAGTGTATTACTGGGGTGGAATTGGGATGGGGGCTTATACAAAAAAAAATTTGTAATGAGAAAGTATCAAAAAATCACTCTTACTGTTTGCAATTCCTTGATCCTAGAGAATAAGTCACGAGCGTAGGCCCAGTTCTGGCCCAAGAAATGCTACCTGTGGCACTGTTGCCATGGTGACCAATAGCTCAAGATGGAGATGCAGGGGAACTACATCTACATCTCTGATGTCCATCATGAGCTTGAATCTCCCACCAACCCCTCCCTGGATTAGGTGCCCCACTGAGGAATGGCCTCTGCCAGGTCCTGTTGTCTGGTCCCGTACTCTGGACCCCCAGTCTTTAGGTAACATTTTTCATTAGGAGACTTAGGTGTCTGGGCAGCTTTGATCCATTGATCCTTTGATCCATTCCCTTCCTTTTCTTTGTCACTTTCCTGGTTTGGAGAGAAATAAGGAAAAGTTTAACTATGCAACAAACACCTCTGAACTCCCCTTCATATAAAGATGCCCATGTAAGAAGCAATGTCAAGCTTTACACTCAGCCACTTTTGTCACCCACCTCATGACATGCTAACTTCATGGGAGTGGGAAAAATACAAACACAAACAAATGTCATGAGATGAGAATTAGAAAAGTCAGTCAGTCTGACCATGGGAGCTCAGTGAAATTGTAGCTCTTGATAACCAGGTAGGAAAATCCTCTTTTATACCCCTCTGAAGTTGGAACAATCAATCTTTCAGGGTCCCTTGGTGTCACCATCAGGATGTCACATACCTTATTTTGTATTCTGTGGTACTCATTTAACACATACTGATATTTGGGTTGAGTAAGACCAAAGAAGACAGCAAATCTTCCACCAAGGGATTCACAAGCTAAAAGAGAGAATAAGCACTTGAGTAAATTGAATCAATAACTAATGCTCAGCATCAGTTGAGGAGCCAAGGGTTTAAACTTGCCTATGAGTGATCTATCACTCAACCTTAAGTACATTTAACTGACAAAATGTTTCAACTGCCTTGGACTCTCAAAAAATTCTAGGACTCAAAGGAAATTTGCCAAATCTTCTATCTTCATAAGGGATTATATTTAAACTATCCTTTCCAGATAAATATGTCAGGAGGAATTTTTGAAACACTGAACAACAAGTACAATACGGACCTTGAACAATCGGAAAAGACTCTGCCATTTGCCATGTGAATCACTGGACATCAACTAGGAATGTATTTCAAATGGTACCAAAAACTCAATTCAGTGTTACAAAAATCAATGTCAGGAATTCTTCCATGGATGAAAACAAACTTCTGGGTTGTTTGTTTGTTTGTTTGTTTTTGGTACTAGGAGTTGAAACCAGGGGTGCTTAATCACTAAGCCATATCCCAACCCTTTCGTTTTTTGAGACAGGGCCTCACTAAGTTGCTTAAGGCCTTGCTAAATTGCTGAAGCTGGCTTTGAACTTGTGATCCTCTTGCCTTAGCTTCCCGAACTCTCGGGATGATAGGCATGCACCACCACACCTGGTGAAAATGAATTTCTTAGCAGTAGTTCAAGGTCTTTCTTGTTTGCTTCCAGTCATAGTAGCAAGGAGGCCTAGAGGCTCCCCACTGTAATTGCTAGAGTGATTGAGATGTACTGTGAACACAAGTGTTCTCCTCAAGGGGTCACATAGAAATGTCTCCCTTTAAAATCTTAGGACTTCTGACTTTCTTCTCCAGTTTAGGAACACTGAGTGTCTTAAAAGCAGAGACTGTCATTTGTCTTTGTGCTCTAGGGTCCAATGCTAGACATATAGTAGGCACTCAGTAAAGGTATTTTGATGAATGAATAAAGATTAATTTCTAAGAGCTGCATTTTGTATTTTTTAGGAATCTTAATTAGATATTGCCAGTTGTGTTCAAAAGAAGAAGGCTGAAAGTCACATGAAATAAAATTCAGTGTTTTTCTGTTGTAAATAGCCACATAGGCCATTCATTATGCCCCTGGGAAGGGCTGATGAAGTTCCTGCTTATAATAGAGTGATAATGAAGAGGGAACTTAAAACTGCATCATATAACAATAATTTTTTAAAAAATAAAATTTATTGAAGAGTCAACTCAGGGAGGACTGGATATTGTCTTTAAATATTTGAAATTCTCTCCTGTAAAAGAGGGATCTAGACTGGTTTATATAGCTCTAAGAAAGACAGCCAGGAAGACTGAGAGCATCTGAAAAGAAGACAAAATTTGGGCCAAGGTGAGAAAGAATTTACTGGCAAAAGATGACTGAAGATGTGAGGTTCCACATCTTTGAAAAGGTAAAGCACAGACTCAGAATTCCATGACAATAGTCACTTCTTTAGAATGGAGTGATTAAACCTCTGCAAGTCCCATCTAGCTCAGAGGGTCTGTGAGAATCTAGTTAAAACAGAAAAAAAATCTTAACTATACTTACTAGAAAATGAGCTGCTTGCTATTCGTCTTGCCCAAAACCACAGGTAGGGCCCCCATGAGAGTTTAGACTGAAAAAAAGAGAGAAATCAAGCTAGAATAATTAATAACAGGAGTGGTGACTGCAGTCTTTTATGTAGAGCTTTCAAAATGCTTTATAATGTTTCATAATCCCTATTATAGATGAGAAAACAAAGGCAATCAAAACCATAAGCTATCTATAAATGAATCTAGAAAGCAAATAAGGAATCCAAGGGCTTGGTAGTGTAAAACTCAATTTTCTACAAAATTTGTCTGGCTCAATCTCTCATTCATTCAGCCCCACATGCACCAGTATTGATGCTATAAGCTTACAGGGTCAGGTGTTGAACTCATTCTCGGTCCATCTTTTTCTTCCTCCTCCTCTGTGCTATATTCTTCCATGATGTCTCCATCAACAAAATGGATAATCCTTTTGGGAGTAGTCTTCTTGGAAGATCCACTCATTTCTAGTTCTAATCTCTGGAAATCGTCTTTCTTCATAAGGAAACAAGACAACTAGTAACTTAAAAACAGGACCTTAGGGCAAATTGCCCAGGGCAATGTTTATATAGCTGAGAGGTGTCTAGTTATTTTCAGTTAACAGTAAAAACAGATTACATCCGAAAGCTCATCAATTCTTCAAGTCCAAGAAAGAATTGTTCATTTCTGTACTAAAATGAAAGAGATTAAATTAGTGAAAATGCTTTCATTGGATCTTTAAACAAAAATTTCAGCATGTTTTCCTGACTGCAAAGCCCACAACTGCTAGTAGAAAGGGGCCATTGCTCCCTGCTTAAAAATTTCTCCCACATAAGGAATGTTAAGGGTACAGACTTGAGCTGGGGATATAGCTCAGTTGGTAGAGTGCTTGCCTCAAAAGCACAAGACCCTGGGTTCAATCCCCAGCAAACCCCACCCCCCAAAATGAGTTCAGACCTTATACAGAGAAAACATATTTTATATGTGCATATATGTACACAAGTATACATACATAATATATACATATTACAATTCACTGGTTTGTCAGCTTTGGGTCTCTGTGACTGAAATACCTGACCAGAACAACTTAGAGGAGGAAAGGTTTATTTTGGCTCATGGTTTCAGAGCTGGCTTCAAGATAGAAACATCATGATGGAAGGGCAAGGCAAAGGAAAGCTGCTCAGCTCATGGAAGCTAGGAAAGAGAGAAAGAGAATGGGGGTAGGGATAGGGGACCTTTCTTTCCAGAGCATTCCCTCAGTGACCTACTACTTCTAACTGGATCCCACCTCCCAGTTGTCCCTTCAGCTATCTGAATGAGGGCAGAGACCTCATGATCCAATCATTGCATAAAAGCCCCACATCTGAAACTTGCTGCTGCACTGGGAACCATGCTTTCAACACATGAGCTTGTGGGGAGATACTGCAGATATTGATAAAATAAAAACAGTTCAATCAAAACATGGACAAAAAATTTTAATAGATACTTTATCAGAGAGGATTTACATATGGCAAACAAACACATGAAAGATGCTCAGTACCATTAATGGGGAAATACAAAATGAAACTCTAGAGAAATATAACAACTTAGCCATTACAATGGCTAAAATTAAGAAATACTAAGAATACCAAGTGTCGGGGAATATGTGATGAAACACATATTGCTAGTGGGAATGTAAAATGGTACAGCGACTTCAGAAAATAGTTTGACAGTTTCTTAAAAGTTAAATGTACACTTACCATATGATCTTGTAATTTCACCCTTAGATATTCACCCAAGAGAAATGAAAACATTTGTATGTGAATATTCATAGCAGGTTTAATTTGTGAGAGTCGAAAACTGAAAACAATTTTAATGTTCATAAACTGGTGAATGAACATAATGTGATATGTGTGTTTGATGGAATACTACTTAGTGATTAAAAATAGCAGGCTACTAATATTTGTAACACCCTGAATGATTCTCAAAAGCATTGTGCTAAGTGAAAGAAGCCAGAATCTGCACAGCATGTTTTTTCATATGAAATTTAGAAAAGGCAAAATTGTAGTAATAGAAAATAGAAGTGTTTGCTAGAAGTGATAAAAGAGATGAAGTACAAATGGACAAATAAGAACTGTTTAGGGTAATGAAAATGTTCTAATGTCATGATTGTAGAGATGATTACTTGACTGAGTACATTTGTCAAAACAAATTCAACACTGAAATTAGTTAATTCTACTATATTTAAGTTATATCTCAATAAAGCTGAAAAGCTCTGGAGCCAGACTACTTAGATTTTAAAATCCTATTATTTATTATACCTGTACCATGGTTTCTTCATCTAAAAAATACTACTATAGAATGACATAATAACGAGCTTGTACAACTGTTGTAAGGAGTAAATAAATACAGACACATAAAGGAGTTAAATTCTTAGCAAATAGTGTTTAATAAAAGCTAGTTATTATTAAGTTCTTAACATTCACCTAATAGTCTATATGCCATTCCTCTAGTGTTGTAAGCACACTTATTATAATAATTCATATTTAATGTATTTTAACATTATACCAGCAGTTTGGACTAGTTCTCCTTCCTGTTTCAAACACTCAGAAATCCTGGATAAAATTAAAGAATCAAAAACATTATATCATAACTGCACTAAGGAAGTAAGAGAAAGAGAGACAGAATAAAGATGGAGATAGAGAAGAGTAAGCCAGCCAGCTAGCCTAAGTTTCAGAAAAAGAACAAGAAATAAGTGTGAGCTAAAGTCATGATGACCCCTGGGAGTTTCAGAACAAGGGGCAGGCAATGAAATCAGAGTTCTAACACTGATACAGAGAGAAGAGAACACATTACAGATGCCAAGGGTGTGGGGAGCTTAAAGGAAGCTACTTCAACCCACATCTAAGTAACAAAGCACTATCCTATCTATAACACATGGATTAGAAAAGCAACTCCTGGCCTGCAAAAAGTAGCAATTGCCACCTCCTAGAAACATAGGTAGAAACTGTCACCTGAAAAAAAATTAGAATCCCAGGCCAGGACCAAATGCTGGTGTATGGTCCAAATTCAGTCTTCATATGGCATGATGTCCTAAAGTGAAGACAAGTGAACTAAAGATAGTGAGTTTTCTCTGATATGCAGATGCTAATTTACAATGGGGAGGGGGCTGTTAGGGAAGAATAGAGTTACTTTAGATTAGGTAGAGGGGAGTGAAGGGGTTAGGGTAAGAAGGATGGAAAAGTGAAACAGACATTATTACCTCATGACATATATGACTGCATGACCATTGAGATCCTACAGTATGTATAATCAGAAAAGTGAGAAATTATACTCCTTTTACTTATGATTTATCAAAATGCATAAATGCATTCTACTGCCATGCATAACTGATTAGAACAAATTTTAAAATACTAAAAAAAGATAGTGAAACCCACAGAACTCTGTCAAAAACAAATTTAAAACCACCTTGGGCAATACTTACTGCTTATTGCAAAACCTCATAAACCACACAAAGAAATTGACCATAATTAGGAAGGTTTGGCAGATGAAGATATTGTGAGAGTTCTTATGTTTGTTGGCATTCTGTTACCATAATAAAATGCCTGAGGTGATCAACTTATAAGGAAGAAAGGTTTATTTTGGTTCATGGTTTCATATGTCTTAATCTATGGTCGGTTAGCACTATTGATGTTGGGCTTGTGGTAAGGCACCACATCATGAAAGGAGCACATTGTAAAACAACCTTTTTACCTCAAGGTGGCCAGAAAACAAAAGGAGAGAGAGGGAGAGAAGGGGCCAGGGTCCCAGTGTCCTCTTCAAGGGCACACCCCCAATGACTTAACTTTCTTCAATTAAGTCCCACTTTCTAAAGGTTCCACCACCTTCCCTTTGGTCTCCCTTGGGGACCAAGCTGTTAACACAAGGGCCTTTGGGGACATTCAAGATTCAAATTATAGCAGTCCTCATTCAAGTATTACAAATAATAGAACAGTGGGCAACTTCAAAATGAGTATGTGTAATATTTTCAAAAAGAGAAAGGAAGCAAAATATAATATCCAAAAAGGACACATTGATCTGAAAAAGATCCAAACAGAAATTCTATAAATGAAACATATAGTCAACATAGACTAGGTTGGATCTAAGTTAAACATAGTAAAGAGTCTGAGGAAACTTTGAGAATATAGCATGAAAATCTAGATATGTTAAACATGATAGAAAAATTATGAGATATAAAGAATAGATGAGGAAAGTTCAATATATGTCTAATAGGAGTTTCAGAAGAAGTGAATAGAAAGAATGGGAGAGGTGATGGTTAAGGGGCAATGGCTATGAATTTTCCATAACTGAAGGCAGACATAAATCTTTGAACTTGAAAAACATAATACTGAGAGAGATACAGAGAAATGAAACCAAATGTAGATCATGAAAACTGCAGAATAATTTAAAGCTTACTCAAAGGTATAGCAATTAGATGATGGTCGACTTCAAATTAGCAACAATAGATGGAAGACAATGGGTCATTGTCAAAAAGCATTCAATACCAAGATAGACAATAATTGAAAGAGTGAAATCATGATATTTTCAGACCCATAAAAATAGAGTTTACCATTCCTGTTAACCATTTTCACTAAAAGATTATTAATAATAAGATGGAATGTCAACAAGGAGACTGAGCCCAGACTAAGATGCAAGAAAAGGAAGTGAACAAATTAGTAAGCAGGAAGATACATCTTAGTAAGTATTGACTCTTAATAACATTATTTCAGTGGGGATAGTATAAAATAAAGCTGCATTAAGTGTTAGATAATAACAAAAATATAAGGAGCTGAACTCTTCTAAGTATTACTCTGGAATAGGCTAGAAAGGATAGGTTGTTAAGCATACATTCTAACAATTTAAAGGTAACTATAAAAAATATGGAAATAAAATGTATAGCTTCAAAAGTAGTAGGATTTAAAAAAACAAAGAAAAAGCATGATCAATAGGAACACTAAATAAAATATTAGAAATAATTCCAAATAAATCAGTAATTATAATAAATGTAAATAGATTGTCAGCCATATATAAAAATGAGGACTAACAAATTGAATTCTAAAAACATTTTATGGGCAATAAAAACATGATTGAATACAAGCATACACTTTGTGTACTCACATACACATACGTTTATATCATTTTAAATAAATCACCAAACCTTAGTGGTGTAATGCTGAGTTTATGTCATTGCCAAGGTAAGAATTCCAAAAGGCTTGGAAGACAAAAGGGTTAAACTTCCACAGGGAGGTGATGTTATACCTGTCCCTCCAGGGACCTCTGAGGAGATGTGAATGAAACACTTGTTTTCCCTGACTTAATTAGTGCCAATCTATCCCAGAAGGGCTTTGAGCAAGAAATAGGAAGAGATGTTACCCTTTAGTTTCTGATGCTGTAGGACAGCCAAGAAAAACCCATTCTAATTTGTGGTTTAAGACCAACAATTGCTAAGCATAATAGCATTGAAAAAGTAAATACTATCAGTACAGTAAGAACTAAAATACATTCTGTAACAACAAACAAAGGAAAATCAGAACATTTCCAGAGAGCAACTCACATAATCCTGCTGTTTTCTTTTGTTCATGTAATTAGTTCTGTTTGGTGTTGGAAGTACTGCAACATTTGGTTCTAGAAGTTGTTTGATAGATGATAAACTAGGCTGAGGCCAAACAGAGCCTGAGTATGCTGATGTGGAAGTGTTCTCTTGTGTTTGTTTTGTAGGGTGGTACAAGTTTGAGTTGTGGGAAGGTCTGTGGGAAACACAGTCACTATTAACTACACTCAGTGGCTCTCAAAATTCTCTTTCTGTTAGAATCAGCTAGGGGGCTCTGAAAAAATTCCAAACATGGGCCACACCCCAGACTACTTAAATCACAGTCTCTAGGGGGTGAGATGCAAACATCAGTACTTTTTTTTTTTTAAGCTGCTCAGGTGAACCCACCATACAGGCAAGTTTGTAGACCAGTTACCCTAAGAACAGGAAGGAAAGAAAGAACTTTGAAGTTGAAACAGAAAATCTTGTGTGTTCAATAACTTGTTGTTTTACAGAAAGCTTAAATATTAAACTAGATCCAAGACACCTTCCAGGAAGGTTTCTTGCTGCCTGCTTCCTGAGTCCCCTTCTGCTCCACCCTACTTAAAAAGTCTAATTATCAAAAAATTTAAAAGAAGCCCTGTATCTCATTACAGTCAATTTCCTCCTCTTAAGACCATCCAAACTCCTGCATTTCCAAACCAAATGAAACATGCATATACACACACCCATCCTCCATATATCTGGCTCAATCCTATTATGTTGGCTCTCTGAAGAAAACACTAGTCTCTGTTCCTCATAACAGTGATATACATTAAATGGACATAGATGTGTTTTAATTCAGAGGTTTTTAGAGAGGTTTTGAAGGAGCAGGGAAGAGATCTAGCTCATAGTTGATTTAGTAAATGTTTTTTCTGCCACCTAATGGGCATTTTAGAATACGCTATGCAGAATCCATCCTTGTAATCACAGGGCCTGTCAGAGAGGGAGCTCTATAGCAGTTTGGAATCTACTTTCATAAACCTTGGGAGCACTGCTAACTTTCCACCAGTATGTAGTCATGGATATTCTCTAAGTGATCTTTCAGTGGACCAAATACTCTCTGTATTGAGCTTTTGACCTCAGTTGAGTTCTTATAAGCACCTCTGCCTTAAAAACCCCAAACCTAGGTTATCAAGGATAAAGTACATAATTAGTAGATCATATACTTGGTCCAACCATACAATATTAGAGTAGCCCAGGGCTCAGTGATTGGGCCTCTTCTCTTTTCTGTCCATCCCTTGATGATCTGCCTTTGACCCTGTGGCTTAAATACTATCTATACACAGGTGACTTGGACAATTACATTCTCACATCAGGCTTTTCTTCTGAAATCTAATTGGCAGATTCAGCTGCAGGCTTGGCACCTCTTTTTGGATGTCTAATAGACTTCACAATTCCGATTCGTCTAAATCTTTGCTCATGCTTTGAGTGCAAACCCCTCCACTTCCACCTGCCCCCATACAAATTCACATCTACTCCTCTGGCAGTCTTCCCATGTCAATAAATGGCAACTCTATTCTTCCAGGTGCTGTGGCCAAAAACATAGTCATTCTTGATTCTTTTCCTTTAGTCACACCTCACATTTAATCTGTCAGGAAATTTTCTTGCATATTTCCAGAATCCTAATACTTCTCACCGCTTCATTGCCATCACCTGCTCTAAGCCATCACCTCTCACCTATATTATTGCAATGGTCTTATTAGGCCCCCTACAGTCTACACTTAAAAAGTAGTTAGAATTGGTAAGACAGATCCTGTCACTTTTCTGCTTTAAACTCACCAGTGAGTCACCCAGAGTAAAAGCTGAAACCCTCACGATGGCCTGTAAGGTTGTCGTTGGACCTCATCCTGTACTATCTACCCTCAGTGACATCTCTCCAACCACATGGCCTCCTTCCTGCAGTTGCTTGAGGGCACACTACCCCTGTAGGGACCTTTGTGCTGGCTGCTCTCTACACTCTTCTTCTTTCTCTTAGACTTTGTTCCCTTGTTTACTTCAGGTCTTTATCTCAAATAGCACTTCCCTGAGCTCCTTCCAAGCAACTCGCCATTCCCTTTACCACCAACCACCACTGCACTTCTTACCTCCTGCTTCGTTTTTTTCCTTAGTACTTATCCATATCAAACATATTTATTTCACTCATCCTCCCTCTCTCTTCCCTTCCCTCCCTTTGCCCTTTAGCAGACTAGGAAAGGTTTTTATCTGTATGTTCAGAGGTTTAGCTTCTGTCCCTACAACGCCTGAGGCATAGCTGGAACTCAGTATTCATTTGATGAATGATCATGTGTTTAATTTTAATGGGTGGAAGAAGGTACTCTACAATAGATTGGAAAAACAAGAACAGGCTTGCAATTATTTCCTGCTTTTAAAAATGAATATTTTCTCATAGTATCTGTGCACTTATCATTTAACTCCTTTACTGAAACAGCACTATAATCTGTTAAGAAAATACACACTAGTTCTAGAGGTTAGCATTTAACTTCAAGGTAAATACCTAAAATTTGCAAGGAGTTCCTTCAGTTTTATCTAAACAATGTTTTCAAATGCACAAGGTTAAACTGCAGCAAAGAACTAGTGCTGGGCAATTTACATCAGAGCTCATTGGCACTGTTTGCCTGGGCCCCCACTGGCATCCCTTCTGGTTTCGCTCTTCCCGGGAGATTGTCTTAAAGGTCTAACCCCTGGGAGAGCAGGGCAGGGACCACCAAAACCCCACTTATCAGCCTCAGACACAGAGCTTCAGAGGGAACAGGCCCTATGGTGTGTATGTGTGTGGGGGGCAGCAGGATAGTGAAGAAAAATGTGGAATATGAATAAACACAATGTATAAGCAAACCATTGCTGCATGCTCCTTGAGAATTATTGAGAGAGTAGCACCTGGCAAGATTTTTTAAAGCTTTTTTTTTCTTCAGTGTTAAACTGTACATGCACCAAATTACTTACCTGCTTTCCCACTAGTGTGTTTCCCAACATTTTCTGTATGACATGATGTAGAAAAATTGTTTGAAATTCTGCAGTGACCAGCCTGGGAGCCCCAGCCACCTCAGGTCCTAGCCAGCTAAGCTCCAAGAAGGCTATAGCATGAAGCCACTACTTGAGGTAACAAACATCAAGATTCAAGATACTGGGTCATCTACTGTTTTCTTGTTTTGCGGTGCTGAAGATTGAACCCAGGGCCTTATGCTTATGAGGCAAGCACTCTACCAACTGAGCTATATCCCCAGCCCCTCATCTACCATTTTCTAAGGGGAGAACTGAGTGACTATATGAGCTTAGGCCTATCTCAAGCACATCACAGGTATTAGATGCATTGGGTTGTGTGACAGCTATGGCCTCTTGGATGAGCATGACCAAATGTTTTCTGTTCTGTAATTCATAAGCTATTATTTATAGATTATTTTAAGTGAAAATATTTTAATGTTTAAGCAATTACTCAAATGACAAGTAAAAAATCTTTAAACAGTTATGGTAACCCAGTGTAACATGAGTTTACTTTTATACATGCTAAAAGAGATTAGAAATGCAGTATTTTATGAAGCACTGGAATTAAACTCTGGAAAGTAAAAAAATATTTCTGAGTGGTTTAATTCCTGGGTATTTTTTATATTCCTGAAAATGCCACCTCAAGTGTGCAAATTACAAGTGTTTTAACAGATTATGGTACAACAGTAATGATAAGCTCCCTAGTTTTAGCTGTACCATTCTGGATACTTTTGCATCAAAAATAAACACATCTATCAAAATCCTACTTTAAGATTAAGAGGTGCTAGGTAACAATAAACATAAGTAGAAACCAAACAGGTCAAGGAGTGATTAAGATTTAGTATGCCCACAAAGCATAAAACAAATGAATCTGTCATTTTATTTTTTATTTTCTGTGATTCTGGGGGTTGAACCCAGGGCCTCAGGCATGCTAACCAAGTGCTCTACCACTGAGTTACACACCCCAGTTCTGTACCTGTCATTTTAAACATTACTGTGAATATTAAGATTTTGCTTTATATTAACTCATATATATTGGCTCTTACATATATATTGACTTATTATATATATTAACTCATATTACTGGCTTAGTAAGCATAAAAATATTTATGAAAAAGCAAAAATTCCGATGAAAATGTAGGCAAAATTGCTTTTATTTTCATAAATAAAAAGATAATTCATTATACAAACAGCACTTAGCAGAAGCAATATGTAAGCTGTCATAGCCTGGTATGAAATTTATGCAATAGTTAATACAAATAGTTACATTTCCCTCTAACCTTCATGCAACTTCTTTACATTTGATAATTTCCAACACCATTTCAAAAAGTCTTACATATAATGGGTATTAAAAGGATGAAGTGTTACATTTGCTGAGTCAAGAGAATACTTTTGATCATGTCAAAATTGACAATTGTTTATTTAAATGCCAGTATTTACTGTATTTTACAGAAGCACTTAGCATATTACTTGTTTCCATTTCATACATGGTAGTAAATCCACAAAAATATCAATATGAAATTTAGTAACTAGGTTAATAGGCACTAGTACCTAAGAGAAATAGGTCCTCAAGTACTATTTAAAGTTTTGTCAGCAGACGACATATAGCAACAAGTCAATTTGTAGTAAGTGATTTTTAACAGTGAAATTTAATATTTTCTATAAGCTGTTTTCTACAACTGTTCAGTAATTGCTCCAAATATTCTGGAAACTAACTTCAAATATTAAATATACACTGCAAGCAGTAGTTAGCATTTCCACATATTAAAAAAAACCCTTGATTTCTATGCAGCTTTTCAAAAGCAGTGTAAAATATGATATCTGATTTAAGCAATCATTTATTTGAACACAATCTTTGTTAGACATAATTTATTCATTCTTCATAATTAAATGCATATTCCTATTTTGACACTTTATGCAGATTTTATAAATTTATTAAGGGTTGCTGCATGGATTCAATAGTATATCTGTGTAAGTGCTCAGCACACTGCCTGGCATATAGTAAGCTCTGAAAATACACTACTGTTATTATTTCTATTAAAAAAACCAATCTGTCATTTATAATAGCAAATTAACACTTCAGAATAATCAAGACAAATCTACAGATGTGTGAATTTTGTTTAAGTATTATGTACCATTTCTCAAGTCTGTGTATATACTAAACCGTTTCAAATGATTATAATCTTTTTTGCCCCTCAATAGTGGGAACTGGACCCAGGGCCTTTCACTACAGAGCTATATCCCCAGGCCTATTAAATCCATTTTTTAAGATCACTATGTATCTATGTTTATTCTCTAAGTTTTTGCTATGGCCTCTGACCTAAAGCAATGCAATTCTGATAGGAGATATGTGTATATATATTAGAAAATCATATAAAAACAATGTACACCATAATCAGCTAACAGAGGCATTTTACTAAAACTTCTCTAACAAAGAAGTAGTTACCAGTGTGTGATACAGGACAACCTACCTCATTCACGTTTAAAGTCTCTTCTTTATATCATGCAATATTTACTTCTTCAAAAAACATTTTTCATTCTTACTCTCTTCCCTTACGTATAAACATTACACACTTACAAAGGTCTATCCTCTAAGTAAAAAACCATTAGAAAAGGTATTTATAAAAATCATTGTAGGGTTTTGAGAATAAATGAAGTGGACACTAGAATAAGGAAAAGTTCTAAAAGGTCTCAACTTATCTATAAACACTAATTTTTGAGTAAATTATAGATTGCAGCAAATGTAAGGGATTTGATATGAAGGTTTTCTGATCTTTAACTGAAAGAGCTTTTTTCCCCCACCAGAAAAGATAAATGACTCAGAACATAACAAGTCTGCGATAATTTACACAATGGTGAGGGGAAAAAAGACTGTCTCTGCTTGAAACTGATTCTTGCCCTTCTTCTGGTATCAAATATGAGAAAGGAAAATAAATACTTTTGTGAAGACAGAAAAACATCTGAAAACACAATTCAGGCCTACAATACATGAAGCTGAAACTTACTAATGAGAGTTCAAAAAAGATTCAATCCTCAAATACACCCATCAGAGACACAATAAAACCTTCCAAATGTTGTCCTGATTAAAAGCATCGTCACCACCTTAAAAATCAAGAACAAATGCACTGAAGGCAGATTCCCTCTGCATGTAATAATTATGCTATAAGCTTCAGAGAAATCATTTCAAGAAATGTGAACACAAGTTCTGCGGTTTCCTTATTTACTTGTAGAAGAATTCTAAGCACATATTATGTTTTAGGAGAGGTAGCACCCAGTGTCCTTTTGAGGTTTGATATCTGGTTCTTTCACAGGTTTTACTTCTTCATCTGGTTTGGGTTTGGTCTAAGGAGAAGGAAAAATATAGTATTAAGTACATAAACTCAGAAAACAAACAGAAGATCTTTTCTAGTTCAGACTTTTAAAGGGTATAATACTGAATGAAGTAACACTGAGATTAACCAAGCTATTCCAGAAGCTACAGATCAATTCATTTTAAGATACAGTTACAGGCAACATTTCAGTGAAGAGGAAAACCTAGACCCCAGGCAAAAGTCAAGCAAATAGTCCTCCTAATCCACACTCTCTGAGGAGGGAGAAACTGACCAATGAATCTATGCCTATGGAACCCTTAACTTTGGAATGACCTTATGACAGTAACAGGCTATTTCTTAAGAGGCTAATCAGGATATAAAGATCCATTCTTTTTGTCATAGCTTTCTAGTTCGCTGGCACTTAAATCTCAAAATTTCCACTTGAGTTTGATTTAGAACACCAAGATTTACTTAGATATAAATGAATAAAAGCATTCTTATTTTACCACTGGATGATTCATGGAATGCTGAAATTATATTAGATATCCTGGAATAGGCTAAATGAAAAAGAGAGTAATGTTATAGTAATATAAACAAGGATGAACTTTTCTCCTACTCTCTTATTAAAGGAGGAGGCAATGACAAGTTGTAAAAAGGCAAGATAATGTGTTGAAAATAATGTCATTCAGTTATGCAGAAAATCAGAGGCCAGTGAAGATCTAGAGGCTCTAGCTCACAGTGCTCTACAAAAGATTACATCAAACACTGCAATTAGCTGATTTCACATAGACAAACAAGCATCTATTTAACTAGAGAAAAATATCAAAATGCTAACTCTGAGTTAGCATTTTTAAAGTTTTGTGAGCAGAAGGAAAATTCCAATCTCATACACTATCATCCTTGGGTCTCTTGGTGAGATCAAATGCAGCCAATGTTTCCGGTGTCCAGTGAGCACTTGTAGGAGGAAATTCAAAAGGCACTGGCTCTACCAGCCCATAATTTGCTTTGAGTTCCAGCTGTGGGGCTTCTGTTGGAATTTTTTGAAAGTAACTGCAAAAAAGCAATTTAAATAGTGATTCATTCATTTATTCAATAACTGAGTTCCTAATATATTCATCAATGTAATGAGGTATCAGAGATTTCTCTGTCTCATGTAGTTCACAGATGAGTAGGTGAGAAGGTCAAGAAACCTTGTCAATTACAATGCAGAGTAACTGAAGCTATGAAGGATACAAAGTGCCATGAGAATGCAAAGAGGAGCATTAACCCCAAAACTATTAACTATTAGTAACTATTTCTAAAGGAAGTGAAGAAAGGTGAACTAGGCATGTTCAAGAAAACAAGAAGTTTGGTATGATCATATGCAGAATATAAAGGGAAAAATGTAAAGAGATAAAAACAGGAACAAAATTGATTCTACCAACCAACAAAGGTGGTGTTCTACAGTTTGAACACTAATAAAGGAAACTATTTGAAAGGAATAGGAAGAATTGGAAATTACCCTCTAAATAGGTACCTAAAACCAGAGTGAGATGAACATGCAAAGGGAGATGAGATGTATGATTTTGTGTGTGTGTGTGTGTGTGTGTGTGTGTGTTTGTGTGTGTGCATGTGCATAAATAATACGGAGAAAGAATGGCATAGAAATAAAGAGAAAAATTAGAACATTATGGAAGTATCCTAATAAAGTAAGCTACATGTCAGTAATTAAAAGGTTCCAAGCTGGGCAGGGTGGCACATGCCTATAATTCTAGTGGCTCAGGAAGCTGAGGCAGGAGGATTGCAGGTTTAAAGCTAACCTCAGCAACTTAGCAGGGCTGTAAGCAACCTAGTGAGACCTTGTCTCAAAATAAAAAATAAAAAGGGCTGGGTATGTGGCTTAGTGGTTAAGCACCCCTGGGTTCAATCACCAGTACCATAAAAATAAAATAAAAAATAAAAGGTTCTACACACTTGAACTTTATCACTAATTTAAAGAGAAAAAAATGCTACATTTAAGTGCACTTTAACATAACATCTTTGAGAATGGAGACTAACACATTGTGATATTAATAAAATATTAACATTTTAATATAAACTGCCAATGTTAATATCATATATTAATTTGTACTCACATAAATCCATTTTCTCTTTGACATTTTTCTAGGGTATTCTTCACAAGGTTTCCCAGTTTCCTAAAGAACAGGTGTCCTGAAGGTTTGACTGTTGGTCCAGGTCCTTTGGTTTCTCCATATTCTTTGCATAATGCTTCTGCCTTTGCATATACTGCACATGAAAGGAATAAAAGCTTATTTATACTTAAAAGTTTTAAGTCAGAGGTTAAGATTTCTGCTGCTCTTAATTAGAGTAACAGAAATACTAATAATAATACTCTAAGTGGAAGGTGGGCAGTTTTACACATTGTAAGTTTGAAACACTTTTTCCCTCCAGTTATCTCACCTGTCCTCATTCCCTTTCATGAACTCAGCCAAAATCTCTTAATTGCCTATTTATTTCCCTTTATGGTAAAATACCTATTTTAATAAAAGGAGTTAAAATTCTGACAGGAATACTTACATTTTTCTGCTTCTTGCAGAGACCTGATGGCTTCACCACATTTATCACTAGCCAATAAAGTCTGACCATGATAACAATAAGCCTGATAAAAAGAGAAACACATGTTTATTCATTCTCTCCCTATACTTACATGTCTTTATCCATTGTTTGAACTATCAATAATCCCTTACATCTCTTTACTTGAGTAAACTTTTCCCATCTCTACTCATACAGAAGGTAGAATTAGGTCTAGTCATTAGCTGAACATGGCCTTCTAACCATTTCCTGAGAGCAAGTTACTTGCTAAAATCTGTTAAAATCAGGACATGGCAGATAAAGGAGGAAATTACTGTGCTAAGGCAGAGCAAATGTTTTGAGGTTAAGGACTAAAGAGTTTTAAAAGAAATGTATCAGCCTGAAAGTTTACTCTTTAAATGTGCAGGAATTACACATGATCTTAGGCAGTAAGCGTAAAACATTAAATTATAATAATAAATAAGAACATTTACTTAGACTTGAAAAGGGGTTTTGACTCTCATATAATACTTAATCAATAAAACAATAATTAAGTTTGGTGGGTATAATAAACAGATAAGTAAGTTCCAAAATAGTGTGTGGTGATGGCTCACCAATCTAGGTGATATATAGATTAAGATTTAGTCAACCACAATTGAGAAAATTTTTATTAAGAACAAAAAGGTTGTAATCTACAGGGAGTTTTGAATCAAATAGTAACTCCACAATTCTACATCATCTCTTTCCACCCCTGTTAGTCCACAATGGTTATAATGTCAATGAACATTTACTAGGAACTGCCCATTATTTGCAAAATGCTAAAAGAGTCTGGCAAGATGAGAGACCTGGCACTCAAAGGGATGGAAAGACAGTAATTTAGATCATTTTTAGGGCTATTAATACTTACATAAGCTGTGTAGAAACACATTTTCAAGTGAAGATATTTTCTCCATTTTGCAGAATATGTAGGCTCCAAACTGGATAAAGTATGATCTAAAGTTACATTTTAAAAAGCAAAATATAATTTCACCCTGATTCACTAGAAGACTTTTAGTTCATGTATTTTGATGCTAAAAGCAGAATGCCAAGAATCAAGCAGTTACAGACGTTTTTTAAAAAAAATCTTCCTTATTAAAAATGATTTAACTTCCCATAATTATATTTTAAGCTATATAAGGTTAAATACTACAGCATTTCTTTGATTTGATGATTAACTTTCAAAGACATAGATAAAAATAGATACGGACCATGAATTTCAAATACTGTTTCTTCCAAATTTTTTCCCCTTTTCCAAAGACTGAGAATTTTTTCCTAAGTGCTGAGTCAGTCTACTACTCCACGTAACCAGGCTATCTTATACTGGAACCAGAGGGATCTTTCTTAAATTTAAATCAAATCCAATCAGACTCACTTTTTATCTTTTAATGTGTTCCAAATACCTACAGAATCAAGGCCAAAATTTTACCTAGGCTTACAAACCACTTATTGATCTTACACAAACGTACTTTCCCAGTTTCCACCCTTTACTCATCCTGTGTTTCAGCTATACCTGTCTGAAGGTGTCAAAATGTGCTCTTTCTTATCTCTGTACATAGTACAAAATATTCTATTCTCACACACTAAAACTCTCTAAGAAATGTAAAAGTTCTATGTATATTTCAAAATGAGGCTACGATGCCACCTTCCTCTAGAGAGCCTTCTCCACACTTGAGGTTCTTATTTCAACTGCTGTAACATCATCATAATTCATAATACAATAATGTAATTACATGTTGTCTACTCCCTCAGCTGTGAATATATTCAATTTATCTCTACTCAGCAACTAAAATAGTAACCATCTCATAAAAAGAAACATATGCAAGGCTCCTAAACTAATAAATGAAAATAATAATAGAATAATTGGAGGAACTGTGTTCTGGTTTCAACCTCCCACCTGCTAACAGTTGTGGGTTGAGCATGTTAACTCTTTAGTTTGTTTCTTATCTAAGGAAGGACAATATTTATAAGATTATAGTAAAGATCAAAAGCTTAGAAGCAAAAGAGCCATATACTTATTAGATGACTGGTTGAAAAGTACAGTATTGTCCTTTCCATTAAAAGTTATGTAGCATATTAACTGTAAGCAACTCTAATTCTTTAAACATCATCAATGAAGTGATTAAGATATTATTCTAGCTTTCCAAATAACAGAAAACTTAGAATCTTTTGTTTTGATCCCAATTCAATCAAGAGCAAATAAATCTAAAAGCTAAAGAATAAAAGTATAACAACAGAATTAGCTTACCAGCTTTTTGATAAAAATTGGCTGTTTCATATGCCAGTGCAGCAATTAGTCCAGGAGCATGTTTAAGTTCAATTGCTCGGGCAATTGTTACTGTAACCAACACACAATAAAAGGAATCTATAATTACATTTATTTCCACTCACAGTAAGTTCAGTTAATAGCAAAAGACAGCCTGATAATCTTCTGGGGTTTTCATACAGTTATTATTAAGTTTTACTAAGAAAAAAGGAGAAAATGCAAGCAAACAGAAAACATAGTTTGTTGGTTCTGTTACCATTTCATTAAATAAACCAACAGTCAACTGCTAGGTGACTGCAGAGAATTACTACAATATAGACTGATATAAAAAATACTTCCAGAGCACTGGCATTTGGAATAAAAACAAAAATCTAGAAAGTTTGCAAACAGTTATCACATGAGTCCCATTGTTTCTTGCTACTGAAAAGATGAAGACTTCAAAGTAAGCCAAAGTGGAAGAGAAAAAATAATGAATATGGTAGTGGAGGAAATGAAGAGTTAAAGAATTAATTTTATACTGTCAGAAATGTCATGAAATCAAAATCCTCTTTAAAAAACTCAAGTTGTAATATCTGTTCCTGCTAGTTCAATGTCAAAGGTAAAATTATTGCTCACTGAAATTTCTAAAACCTGAAACTCAATTGGAGCTAATTCTGATTAAAATATAAAGAGTAAATGCAAATACAGACTTTCTCCAAAACAAAAACAAAAAAGAAAAATCTTACAATATTTAGGATACCTTCTTGAGCTTCAGCTTGACATTGGATAATATAAGCTTCTATGAGCCGTGCCTCTAAATCCCTTCCCTTCTCTGCAGGTGTAATAAGTTTGGGGATATGACTTTCCTGAGAGAGAAAGAAAACAAAAGATGCCAAATTTCATATTAACCCAGTTGTTAAAAGATGAAAAACTGAAGTAATAAGACATTCAACTGGAGAATTTGCCAGAAATTTAAGGTACAAACAAAAATTGCAAACAAGGAGCAACACTAAGCTTACAGATAATATAAGCCCTTGTACACTAACATTTCGAAAGAAATTCAAGAGCAAAATTCTGATAATAGACTACTTACATATGTGAGTCACACTTCCACCTTAGAAAATGTTTCACTGAAATAGTAAACAAAATTCCTTTTGGATGATAGCCTGAATTGTTCACTTATTGAAGACATAAGAAAATACTAAAATTTTACACTTAATTCAGGATCCTAGCTTTTTCATCACTGTAGGTGCATCTTATTTTATCATGAAAAAACCCCCAACACTGACCCTCCAGGAGGTCTTTAATAAATAGTGGTTTAGTTAGAATGAAGAGAAGGGAATTCTAGTAGAAAAATACATTATTTTTTCTCCTGTGCACACCATATCTCCAGGCAATTCACGTGGTGCATGCTCACAATCCCAGTGGCTTGGGAAGTAGAGACAGGAGGATGGTGAGTTCAAAGCCAGCCTCAGCAAAAGAGAGGTGCTAAGCAACTCAGTGAGACCCTGTCTCTAAATAAAATACAAACTAGGGCTGGGGATGTGCCTCAGTGGTCGAGTGCCCCTGAGTTCAAACCCTAGTATCCCCCAACCAAAAAATATATATATATACATATGTGTATATATATATATATATATGTATGTATGTATATACATATATATATGTATATACATATATGTGTATATATATATGTATATACATACATATATATACACACACACACACACAGATATAGATATAGATACATTTACACACACACACACACACACCCCCCTACATTTCCAGGCAATTCAATATATGAGTGCAACAACTGCCTCTCCCAACATTTTCACTGATGTACTGAGAATACCATCAGAAGTTCAGTTTTGTGGAATTATGACTGCCCTTGGAGCTGCTGGAGAGAGCAATGAGAAATGCTTTATTTTGTCTATCGTTTCAGAAGAGAGAGAAAAATAAATAGTGTATTACAACTGAAAATTTCTGATTTAAGAGTCTCTGATGTTTTTAAGACTTAAATGGAGACACTGATATTCAGTAACTGGCTGCACTCATCAATAAGGTACTATTAAATAAGGAAAACACAACATACACATATACAGTTGGCCCTATGTATTCATGGTGTCCACAATCACATCCTCAAACACTTTGGATTGAAAATATTTGGAAAAAAATGCATGTATGCTGAACATGTATACTGCTTTCTTGTCATTATTCTCTAAACAATATGGTCTAACGACTATTTACACAGCATTTGGATTTACACTGTATTAGATATTTAAACAAACTTAAGATGATTTAAAGAATATAAGGGTGAGTACATAAGTTATATGTAAATACTATGCCATTTTATGAAAGGGACTTGAGCACCCACATATTTTAGCATCCCAAGGGACAGGGAGCAGTTTGTCCTAGAACAATCCCCTGCAGATAGTGGAGGGACAGTACTAGCTCTTTTCACATAATGCAACATGTAAACATTCTTCCTCCCCTGCCAAAAAGTAAAAATTATTCAAGAATTAGAGCATTAGAAATCTATATATAATTTTTATTTTTACCTTTAAATGTTTAAAAATCCCAGCTGCAATTTTCAGGCTTCGATGGACTTCCTTTGCTTCATCTTCTGTTATGCTTAAAGGTAGTGTTACATTGTTAAGTGTATGAATCCCATTTCTGGTACTAAAACCAACAACTAACACATTATCATTAAGCCAAATCAGTTACGTGTGCTTTTCATCACTAGTTTTCTTTCTTTTAATAAAAAAATCTATTCTCACACTTTTAAGTGTCAAAGCAACAACTGCAAATGATATACAAAGAGAAGATACTACAAATTAAAAAAAAGACAATCTTCTGGTCTTACCTTCTGGATTCTTTTGTCATAAACAAGCACTTATACATATCAAATGATGGCTATATTCACTACTCTGCTCATTTTTATCACTCTATAGAGATAATTTTATATCAGTACACATGATTCAACTTCATTTTTCAATGGTACCATACTATTTCTATGTTTGGATAAATCATAACAATTTTGCCAGTTTTCTATTGCTATAGCCACTTCAGCTATTAAAAATTTTTTCTCCTCATTTTATTTTGTAATTCTTTTAGTCCTTCAAGACATCTTTTCATATACTTAAAACCTTTTGCATTTCTTTTTCTATGAATGGCCTATTCATGTCCATTGCTTATTTTCAACTGATGGTCTTTGTTGATTTTTAAGAGTATACAATATAAAAATGAATAATTTATCATATGTGTTACAATATTTTGAACCAATTCTGTTATTTGTTTCTTAAACTTTCTTTATAGAACTTCTAAGTGAGCAAATAATCTTTTCCTTACAGCTTCCTGGTGAGGAGTCTTATTTAAAAAGACCTTCCACATTACAAGATTATTAAAAAAATTACATTAGACTCCAAAATTCTAAAACTTAAAATATGTGACAAACTTGTACTCAAAGTGGTACTTTTTAATCAATAGCCCAAACTCTTTTTAATAATGAAATTCAATATATTTGAAAAATATCATATTATGCACATAACCCCTTTTCCCTTTTAACTTACTTTTCTTTTCCCGCCAGTCTTGAAGCATATTTGGTATACCATAGAGCTACATTAAATCCCATGGAAATTAATTCAAAAACAGCATCCTGCTGGGCACTGAAATTAAAAACATGATCATTATTTATTTATTTAATTTTCTGAACATTATTTATTTATTTAATTTTCTGAATAGGGCACTTTATCATTGAGCGACATTCCCAGACATTTTTATTTATTTTATTCAGAGACAAGTTGTCACTAAATTGCTGAGACTGGCCCTGAACTTTCAATTTTCTTGTCTCAGCCTCCTGAGTTGCTGGAATTATAGGTGTGTGCCACCACACCCAACTAAGTTCTGTAAATTATTAAGACATTGACACATGAAGTCTATTGGACATCCAACTCAAAATTACAAAGATCTATACGCTAACGGGTGTGTGTCTGAGTATGAATAATGAAGTGGGAAGATAAGACAGTAATTTTCAATGAATGGCTAAATACAGTGGTGCAGTATGTACTATGTAACTCATAATAATAAACATAATAGTACTTCCCAAAGACTATCATACATAGAGTAGCTTTAAAGACATAGATTTCTGGAACTTAACCTCAAAATGTCAGAAAAGTCTGAAATGGAGCCCAGAATCTGCATTTTTATCAAATACTCAATCAAATCCATTTGATTCAGAAATGGATGGTTCTTATACCACATATTAAGAAAACAGAATCAAGAGGAAAGGTAGGGAGCTGGGGTTATGACTCAGTGGTAGAGCACTTGCCTAACGTGTGAGGCACTGGGTTTAATTCTTAGCACTGTATATAAATGAATGAATGAAATAAAGGTCCATCAACAACTAAAAATATATATAAAATATTTTCTTTTTTTAGAAAAAGAAGAAAGGTAGGGCTGGGGTTGCAGCTCTATGGTAAAGCGCTTGCCTTGCATGTGTGAGGAACTGGGTTTGATCCTCAGCACAACAAAAATATAAATAAAGTAAATGTATTGTGTTCAGCTACAACTAAAAGTATTTTTAAAAACAAAAAAAGAGTGGAGGAGCTGGGGTTGTGGCTCAGTGGTAGACTGCTCGCCTAGCATTTATGAGGCCCTGGGTTCAATTCTCAGCACCACATAAAAATAAAATAAAGGTATTGTGTCCACCTACAACTAAAACAAAATATTTTTTTAAAAAAAGAGAGAAGGGGCTGGGGATATAGCTCAGTTGGTAGAGTGCTTGCCTTGCAAGCACAAGGCCCTGGGTTTAATCCCCAGCACCTCAAAAACAAACAAACAAACAAACAAACAAACAAAAAAAGAGAGAAAGGAAAGATAGTTTTAAACTAGAATGACTAAAAATGATTAATGGTATACATAAAATATGAATTGTGCCTTGAGAGATAACTAGAAGGGAAGCAGAAGACATTCCAGGTGAGAAAATTATGCTGTCAAAGCACAAAAACTATAAAGATTTTTCTGATAACACTGACCAACCTGCTTGATTGGAGCAGAAAGTATGTAAAAAGAAATTGATGAAAAGAAAGATGAAATGCTGAAATGAAGTACACTGCAGATTTTGAGTGCCATAGCAATCAGTATTTTACAAAGGAAAAGGTCTTGAAAACAAGTATATGTACTTGTTTCCTTCAGATTCTATTATTATGACATAAAAAAGAAGGCAAAGTGTATCAAGTAAATGATATGAACATCAATTTATTCATTATCATTTCAAGAACCTGAAAATTCTTTTCATATCATTTATTTCAACTGATGAAATAAGAAAGTAGAAATAACATCTTTATTTTAAACATGTAAAATAAGGTAGATACTGAAAAGCTACATAAAGGGAAAAGATTAGAAGAATGACTGTACTTTGTATTTTTTATTTTTAAAAAGACTGGAGATATGGCCACTTTTTAGATCTTTCTTTTTTCTTTTTATTTTTTTTTAAGCTAGGCAAAGTGGCACATACCTGTAAGCCCAGCTACTTCCTGTAGTACCAGGAAAAAGGATTCCAAGTTTGAGGCCAGACTGTTCTCAAAATAAAAATTAGAAAGCTGAGGATGTAGCTCAGTGGTAAAGAGCTTGCCTATCAAGTGCAAAGCCCTGGGTTCCATCCCCAGTACTACAAAAACAAAACAAAAAAATTGTGAGCTAGAAGTATGAGCCCTTGCCTAGTATATGTAGGGCCTTGGGTTTAATCCCTAGCACCACCACCACCACACACACACACACACACACACACACAGAGTTAGAAAACATTGTAATTAAAATAAATTTATCAATTGTAAATGATAAAATTTGTAAATAATTCATAAGTATAATTTATAAATTAATGTAATTTCCATGTTCATTACATGAAAAAAAAGTTTATGAACAAACTCCTCAAAACGGTTTTACCCTCTTGAAAAAAAGCTAACAGCACAGTTTAATAGCTTATTCTTTTTTGAAACAGAGCAATTTCAAATGAATTACACCTGGTAACCTATTGAGCATTTATAGCTTTACTTTTAAATCACATGACAGTTTTCTTAATTTATGCAAAGCCTAACGAATAACTCTTTTCCTTTTTATACTCATTTTTTTTCAATCCATCTTGTTCCAAAACACTCCATTTCTGTAATACCACAACTAAGTAGCAGTCAGAGCATGTACAATTCAATAAATAATGTTTTAGAACAAATAAGATTCACAGCACAATCTCAGCTGAATACGTAGAAATCAAGCATAAAGTAAATCAGAAATCTCACATGTGCTAAGTTTGGGTTTTCATCACATAATTCTTCATTGTCTCATAAAATGCTAAAAAACAATAAATAGTAGCTTGCAATAAAAATTTGATATAGTGGGCCAAACTTATGTAATACAAAACATTTTAGAATCTGTCAAAGTCTGTAATGTAATAAAATAAAGGTTTGAATTTTAACTTAAAAAATTCCTTAATTTTGGATGAAAAAGGGGTCATGTGTAGAAAAACAGAAAATAAAGTACTGGGGAACTCGGAATATATTAATATTTGAAAAAGATCCATCTTCCCTACTTCTTATCCAATTATGAATTCTACACACAATATTCCCAAGGAAGAAAATGAATTAACATTTAGTGAATATCTTCCTAAATGCCTGGCATATATTATTATTTACTTAATGTAAGTTTTCTTATTTTGTTCCTCACAAAGTTTTATAACACCAAAATCAAGTTGAAAAAGCAGATGTTTACTTTGTAGAAAACCTGGAATAGCATCTAGGTATGTGTAAATTCAACCTCCATAGTCTTTCTAATATAATGCACTATTTGCCCTATTCTTCCAACAATTGCCCATCCCTTTCTTTCTTACAAAACAATAACTTTAAAGCAAATTGAGATAAAAGTATACAGGCATTTTTAACAATTCAAAGATGTTTAAAAAAAAAGGTAGTTGAATAAAGTTAGCACTACTATGATATATTTCCTGTTGTAATTTCATCTACTCTAAATAGTTTCAAGTGAGTGATGAAAAGCTCTGAAGTAAAGTTTCTAACAGAGTGGAAACAGTAAAAAGAAATAAGAAAGAAAAAAATACCCAGAATCAAAAGACTACAGAGTTGTGAAGAAAGACTGACCAAAGGCATCTATCTGAACTATCCTTTAGAAAAGTAGGAGGAAACCAAAATTCTGCTTGGTTTGAAAGTAGGCAAAGACTGAAAGTCAGTTTAGGTTCCAAATTTCCAAAACATTTCTTTGTGTCTTATTAAAATAAGACAAGATTGTTCAATTTGTATTAGTATTTGTATTGATTTTCTCAAAAGTAGATATGCTCTGGGAGAAACAAGTAATACTTTTACTTAATATTATATATTAGAATTAAAGTCCAATGTTTCTAATTAATTTCCTGACAAGAGAAAATGCTGATCAGACCTTATTTTTCTTCTTCAAATACAAAATCTGTGAGTTAATTGCTGGCTACATGGTTACAAAAACTGGCTTTCATTTAGTGTATTAACATTGCTTACCTTGGAACATGTCCTTGTAACGTATCAGTCCACTTGAAATTTTGAATATATCGTAACTTGCTTTCCTGGGTAGATTCATCCAGTGAATTTATGAACCCTTATAAAAAGATACAAGACAAGTTTTAGAATAAATATCATGTGTTCTATTTAGAAATATTTTCAGATAATTACTTTTCCAGGTACTTGAATGAATTGTTGCCCCCTCCCCCTTCCCACACCTTCTTCTGAGGTAATGTAAAATGAAATATATACATTTAACTCTCAAAATGTTAAACCACATGCTACCATTACAGTCTCACATTTCTGAAATTCAAGAATACAGTCTGGAAATTAAACTATCCAAATTTGAAAAGCATATGAGTTAAATATAACTTCTGCATATTTTTTTTTTTTTTAAACTGGGAAGTTCATGTAAGTAATTGACCTTGTAAGAGTGAAAAGTATGAGTCTGCTGCATTCTTCATCATTTCCGGATTACAGCTCAAATCAGTGAACAATTCAAGGAGTCGTGCTCTGGATGTTCTCAAGTCACTTGTATAAAACAGAGACAATAAAGTAAGCTGTTACAATGACTGTATAAAAGTGGCTTAAAGGTTTCAATGTAAAAGCTTTAAAAAATAATACCTACCCATCCTCCCCTACCTCCTCTAAGGCATCATCAAGTATACAAAAATAAATTTGATTAGGATTAACACTAAGGTAAATGAAGTTTCTAATGACATTTACAAAGTTGTACTAAAAAAAACCTAGTACAATTAAAAGGGCAAATTATGAATAAAAATTATACAGTAAGAATACCTAGCAAGCTTTAATTTATGAAAAATAAATCAAGGGTGCACACATGGTGCATGCCTATAATCCCAGCTACTCAGGAGGCTGAGCAGGAGAATCCCAAGTTCGAGGTCAGCCTTGAAAATAAAGTAAAAATATAATTTTTATAAATAAAATATGATAAAATAAAATTAAATTAAAAATATAAAGGGCTGGGGATGTAGTTCAATGGTAAAGTGTCCTTGGGTTCAATTCCCAGCACTGAAAAAAAAAAAAAAATCAATCAAACAAATGTATGCATTTAAGAGTGAGCAGAGGAATTAGGACTGAAGAACCAGTTCAGTTTTTGAAATATGGAAATTTGACATACTCATATTTGTGTATGATTTTAGTATATCCTTAATCTATTTTTCTCAATCAACCCAGATATGGAACACCTATAAAAACTTAAATACAATATATAATATGTAATTATACAATATAATTATATGAGACTAATTATAATTATACTATAATATTAATATAATATGTTAAGCTCTAGCATGTGATTTCTAACCTATTTTAAAGTACCGGTGTCAATTTTGTTGAACTATTTGCAGAATTGAAAACCTGGGACTTAATGGGTTAAAAGGTCTAAACTTGACATTACTCACAAAATGTCAAAATATACTTTATTAAGTAGAAAACTTTTAAAAGTGAATTTCATTCTATAGTTCAATATATAGAACATGTAGCTACTCATCATTTAAAACAGCTCCCTATTTTAAAACAGCTCCCTATTCTACCATCCTTTACTTCTTTGCTGCAAAAAAACACAGCAGATCTGCCTTTTTCTTCTTGAAATTCTTTTCTCCCATAATTCCAATGACACTAAATTTTCCAGGTGCTCTTTTTATCTCTAAAAGTTCCCTCTATATTTTTTCCCTGTCCCCTTCTTATTTCCACCTATGAAAGTGTTCAATCTTGGGTTTCCTGGTTTTATCTTTTGATATCTATTAGTCTATCTTAAAACTACTTTTATTCCTAGATTTACATTGTCAGCTCTAACTTGGTTCTGCCCACATCCACATCTAATTCAGAAGGCAATTAGCCGGAAATAACATTACATGAACAATGAGTGAAGACACTTAAAATGTGTTAGGTGACTGCTAGGCATGGTGGCATACACCTATAATCCCAGAAGCTCAGGAGGCTAAGGCAGGAGGATTGCAAGTCAAAGCCAGCCTCAGCAACTTAAGAGAGAGGCTAAGCAACTTAGCAAGATGCTGTCTCAAAACTGAAAAAAAATTAAAAATAAAAAGAGCTTGTAATGTGGCTCAGTGGTTAAATGCCACTGAATTCAATCCCTGGTACATTAAAAAAAAAAAAAAAAAAGTGTGTGGTGCAGGTGATTAAAAACAGACTCTATTTAAATTGTGAGGACCAAGAGAGTAGGAGCTGTATACTCAGAATTTAGTAGTTGGCAAGGGTAAAGCACACATTCAAACTTATTTGTTGAGTTAAAGAATAATAGCTTTGCAAATGTTTTCTTTTGAGATTAGGAGGGTTATAACAGTTGTGATGTTTAGAAAGGAGCAAAGACTTAATCCTGAATGAGCTGGATATAGTGTTTATTCATTAGTACTAATTCTAAGGAGGTTTATTTCAAACATACCAATAATTACATATAGCTAATGAAAAACAGAACAAGCTACGTTGTGAATTATTTGAGGTATCTAGATTTCACTTTATCTAGAAGGTGAAAGAAGTGATTCCTAAACTTGGAAGAAATTTGAATCCTTAAGGCCTATTCTAGACTGAAATAGTTTGCCAGAAATTTCCACTAGGTACTCAATCATCACTTAGAGCTCAACTTGGATAAACTTAAATTCATCTTAAAATTATAGGATTAGACAAAAATGTACCTTAAAAATATCTGATTTAAGCTTATTTTGTAAATTAGGAATTAAGTCCAAAGAAGTAGAGGGACTTGCCCAATGCTACAGAAAAAGCAATTAAGCGGAGACTAGCCTCTTGGAGTCTAGATTCAGAGTTAACAAACTATAATCTATAACTTGTTTTTGTATGGCCCACAGAAAAAGAATATATTTTACATTTTTAAATGGCTACATAAAAGAACAAAGAAGAAAATGAAACAGTAACTCTATGTGGTCCACAAAGCCTAAAATAGCTATTTAGTGCTTTTCAAAAAGTTTGCTGAAGCTGGGCATGGTGGTGCATGCCAGTAATCCAGACTCAGGAGGATCACAAGTTCGAGACCAGCCTTAGCAACTTGGTGAGTCCTGCAGCAACTCAGCAAAACCCTCTCTCAAAATAAAAAAATAAAAAGTGCTGGGAATGTGGCTCAGAGGTTAAATAACCTTGGGTTCAATCCCCAATACAAAAAAATAAAAAACAAGTATGCTGACCATTGGTCTAGATTAATAAGACAATTTTCTGACCTTATATTCCAATCACTTCTTCCCACCAAGCAGTATCTCTCTCCTGACTGTCCTTTATTGGTACCACCAATATCTTTATTATTTGTTTTATATCTCATACAGACTGAAACCTTTTTAATCTCACAGTCAGGTCAACTGACTGTTCCTTTGAAATACCTCTTGCATCTATCCTTTTTGTTCCAGCCAAATTGCTCTCTTATCCCTAGAACAATGGTTTGCTCTTTTGATCCATACCTAAATCAGGGATCCTCAAACACTTTCTACACAGGGGTAGATAGTAAATATGTCTGACTTTGCAGACCATAAGGTCTTGGCCAGAACTATTGAATTCTGCTGTTATAGAGGAAACCAGCTAGAGGAGCTATAGACAATACATAAATAAATGTGGATCTGTGTTCTAGAAAAACTTCATTTGCAAAAACAAGCAGTAAGCTGAAACTGTGGGATGCAGTTTGCCAACCTCTGAATTAAGCCATAGAATTTATGTAAATCCCAGTTCAAGTTCTTTTTCCTGTATCACTTTAACAGCCATTGCTAGTCATAGGGATCTCTCCATGCTCTGAATTCAATGAACTTACTATATGGCCAATTAACAATGTCCATATCCTACTTTATTGAGTCTCTTACACTATTGACTCTTCAGTCATTGCTTCAGACACAGTAAATTTAAGATTCATTTACTAATATTAAATTAAAGACTAAGGCTTAAATGTATACCAAAATTTAACTCGTCCTCTATCATTCAAAAATTCATAAGGAGTCTAAAGTTAGGGACAATGTATTACATATTTTTGTGTTACCCATGGAACCTAAAAAGTACCATTTATCCAAGAGTGGCAAGGATACTTTTAAGTCTGACTAAAACTTACTTGCAAATTTTTGAAGCAGGAGGACCAGCGGCCACACCATAGTAGTTAAAAGAGACAGGAGCCGTAGCTTTTAATGGATTCCTATGAAACCAGTGGGTCATTTTCTCTGGATGTTTTCTGTAAACAAAACAGAAATACCTAAAATTAAATAAAACATTTCATAAACAATAAATGTAGCATAAGAAATATTTTTAAGTTAAGACTTGCTACAGAACATATACATTTTACATATAAATGATATATTACTTACATATATAAATAAAATACTTTACTTACACAAATCAATTTTGTTTTAGTTGGTGGTTTATTCATGGCAGTCTATGTTTACATCAGGCCTATTAAAAAAACAGCATTTGGAAAGGTGCTCACAGTAATTTCAATACTAATATATATCAGAGAAGCAATGTTAAAACTTTAATGTATGGAAAAATCACATGGTGGTGAAGTGCTCTTATTAAAATTAAAATTCTAACTTAACAGTTTGGGGGAGAACCTGAGATACTAATGCTGTAACTCCCCAGACTACTTTTGAATAGTAAAATACTAGACTTTGGTTGGAAAGCTGCAAGTAAGAAGGATACAGGACCAGAGACATGAAATTTCCATAAGATGTTGAAATGATCACTCTCATTTACACTGTTAAGTCTTTAATTATATTTCCCACATACTGCAGAAACCAAAGGACACTTATAGCGCGTGTTTTACAATAAATGTATTTTTTTAAAATAGCTGTCAATATTTCATAATAAAAATGTAATACAATATTTGATTAATAACTTTAACCTAAAAACTTTTGAAAACCTACCTAGGTGAAACGCCAACTTTAGAAAAAATTAAGTTTCACAGTTCTTAAGTTTAAAAAAAAGAAAAAAGTCCTTGGGTAGGTAGGGCATGTCAAGGAAGGCCAAGTCAAAGATTTACCTACGGCAATTAGATTCCCGGAAGTAGTATAGAAGAAATTCTGATGTTTACTTAATTTGAAAACATTACAAAACGTTTCCAATCGACTTTTTCTTATTTGAAAAAATATATTGACGGATGGTGTATAAAAAACCTACGTTAAGCACCTCCCTTATGATATTAATGACAAAACTGGTTTTGAGAAGCAGCGAATGAACAGAGAACGCCTTGTGTACTCAAGGAAAAACTGGGCAGGTTCACTTACGAACCAAAACACTTAACAAGTCCTTTTAGAAAATGTCATCTAAACATCTTTCACATAAGCCTCTTTTTCAGCCTGTATACATCATCGGCGTGCTTACATACCAAGCTTTCTCTAGACAGAGTGCCACATTCTATGCTTGATTCTGTGAAAGCAAATTTTCTGCAAAAACTTATTTTAAGTACTGTATTCTGCCTCTCCCCCACCTTTCAAACCATTCGTTGAGCCCGTACTCTACAGTTTTCAGGAATTCCGAGGGTGGGGTAGAAGCGACACCCCTCTCTGCAGGTGCGAGAGTGCCTACAAAGGTACCAAACAACACTCGAAAACCTCACCTAACCTACCTCCACAGAAGATCACCAACACTGACAAGGGTCTCCCAGGAAGCTACTGTCCACTTCCTGTTTACCACCCAGCCTCTTCCTCTGGTGCCCCGTCCGGTTCCAGACAGCGGGCAACACCCCTGCGCACGCGCCAGCACTAGCGCGCCCCTTTCTTTGAGAATAGGCATTTTGGTGGAAAGCCTATATTATCAACCGGAGAGGGGCGGGCAAACGACTACCGAGCGAGCACCTACTTAGCTTATAAAACCTCTTAACAGCTAATAGAAATGCGGGGCAAGGGGATTCAGCAAATCCAGCTGTTAATGTCATTGATTCCTGGGACCAATATGAATTTTCTTTCTTTCGTTTCAAGGCGTTAAAGGTGGCTTTTTTAGATCACTATCTAAAAAATATCTGTAGAGAGCTACGTAAAAGGGGGTGACCCTGCTGCTCGGACCCCAGGGAACAACAGGGGGAGGGATATTAGTGGGGAACGCCCATCCTCTGATATACTTACCTGGGTTCTCAAGAGTCTGTACCGCACTCTTCCTGAGGAAAGAAAAGCAGTACTGGATTCCGCAAGAGAAAAGGAGGGAATCGAAGAACCAAGAGTACTGAACTAGAGCGACAGGAAACCAAGCCGGCGCCGAGTCTGGGTCACGTGATCGGTGGCCATGACAGCTACCGAGGCGGCAGTGCTCACCAAGCATGGGCGGGGGCTGCCGCACTGTCGTAACCCCTCAGAACGCTCCTTTCACTGGACTTTTCTAACTTCTCCCTGGTCCTTCCTCTCGGGCTTCACTGTCGTCCCCCGAGAGGAAGGAAAGTGGTGGACTTCCCAAGCCGAGATAGGATGCCACAATAGCGATGGCGACCCTCGGCGGAGTGGGGCGGCCTCAACCTAACAGGGGCGGGGCCTCGGGGGCGGGGCCTCAGTGGGGCCGCCGCTTCGGAGCTGCAAAGTTTGGCTGTGGCGGCAAATGGGCTTGGGCGGCTCCTCGGCGGGTGGCGGTGGTGGCCTTAGCGGTTCCTCCTGGCCCTGTTAATGTCGGGGTCAGGCCCGGGGAGGATGGCGCCCTAGAGCCCGGCCTTACTGGGGTAGGGGCGGGAGGGGTCGGGGTGGGGACCGGCCATGTCGGAGGTGACCCGGAGTCTGCTGCAGCGCTGGGGCGCCAGTTTTAGGAGAGGCGCCGACTTCGATTCTTGGGGCCAGCTGGTGGAGGCGATAGACGAGTATCAGATGTGAGTGACTAACCGCGGGAGCGGGCCAGACCGGCTGCAATGGGACGCCTCCCCCTTGTTTCTTGTCGGTGTCTCTCCGCACTGTGTCTGTAGCCAAGGCTTCCCAGGGTGGGGCCCCCTGCACGGGGGGTTGAAATCCCACAAGCCCGGTGAGGCTGCTGTGGAGGAGACGGGTCCGCTCTCTGGGGTGTCTCGCCCTTCTTCCCTCTCCACCTCTACGACACCAGTTCCATTCAACAGGTAGTAGTCCTTAGCTGGGGCGCCGGCTCTTAACAGGCTACCTACTAGCTGCTTTCCAGCGTCTCCCGGGGCCCCAGCTCGGCAACCAATTTCCTTTCCTCCGCCTCTCCCAGGTTGCCACCCCCCCAATCTCTCTTTGAATCTCTGAGGAATACTTATGCGTTCTCCGCCCACGTTCCAGGGATGAGTGGCCTTGCTCTGTGTGTCTTCCTCCCTCCCATGTGCACGAGAGGAGGGAACTGGTTTTGATTGAGGGGAGGGGGTCCCCCAGGAAGCAGCGAAAGCCAGGGATGCCTTTCCTTCTGCCAAAAGAAGGGTCTCCTCTTGCGCTTCTTCTCCACCCCACTTTCTGTTGAGCTGTTTTCAGAATTCCACCTCGATTTCGTTTCGGTTTCTGGGACTGTTATTTGCTAGGCTGTGAGTCCCACCCACCCCCTCGCTCGGTTTCTTTGGGTGGAGTCCGCGCAGGATGTGAACAGAAGAGAGCAAAATGTGAATTAATAGACCACGCACAGGAGCCGCCCCTCCCTCCTTAGGTCCCTCCTCCTTTTCCTGTGTATAATGTATAGCCACAGGGTGCATGTGGGTACCAGTTTTCTTTATCAACCTCAGTCTGATTTTTTGCCCTTTCTGCTTTCCCCCCAAAACTTTAAAGATGGTTTTAAAATGAAAAGGCAAGATTTATCTATGTATAAAAATCTTGCTTTATTTCTTGCACATATTACTGAACATGAGAACTGCCTACTGAAATGCTGTTGTTTGCAAACTTGCTATTAATTGCTTATTGGTTTAAAACAAGTTATTGTTTGAGGTTTCATGGAGTATGGAACCATGCACGAGTAAAATTACCCCCCCACACACCCACCTTCTGGAAAGAATACAGGATTGGCACTTGGAAAATCTAAACTTATGTTCTCCCGGTCAATAGTTGTTTTTTTCTGACCACCAACATAATTTAGATGTGTGGATGTTCTCTACCCCAATTTTTCTGACTTCAAATTGCCTGTAGTTTCAAGAAAAACCTGAAAACAGCTATGCTGTGGACCATTTTATTATGCCTAACAACTATTTGCTTTTATTTTTCACTTCCATTTGATTTCATTTGCTCTTGCAACTGTCCGTGAGATAATTATTCTCATTTTACAAAAAAAGGAAACTGAAACTCAGGTTAACAGATTACTCACAGTCACAAAATGATATCACTGAATTCTGGAATTTTTTTTTCACTCCAAATCCTGTGTTCCCTAAGATATAAAGGCTTAACATGCTTATTTGATAAAGCATTGATATAGTCATTCTGTAAGTAAATTGGACAAATTTCAGGATTTCTTTCATTGGTGAACATACCCTTTCATACACTAACAAGTTAGTATCTATGTATACGCATCCTGTATGTTAATGGAAATTGCGTAGCCTGAAATGTAAAGCTGCCTCTTACTTGTGATATGGTGGGACCCTAGCAGCTGTGGGCACTGAGCAGCAGACCTCCCAATGGAAAAAGAATACCATGTCTAATTGAAATTACAAAGGAAAATTGAATATGCAAGCTGTTTAGTTGGAATTTCTAGACACTTTTGAATGAAGGTAATAGGCACATACAAAGCTATTGTTGGGTCTCAGTCCTAGCCTTTGAACTCCAGGATTCAGAGTAGTCCTCCAATATAAAAACTGCAGTGTAAATTTCAATAGGAATATGCCATGATTGGCTTTAATTTTTAAACATACAGGCTATGTGTAAAATGAACTTGTTTAAATTTTTTGAATATATTCAGAAATAAAGGCAAATTTGATTTTGCATATGAAAGAACTGTTTGAAAGGAAAGGCTACAGCAAAAGAGACCAGTGGTGACCATGATAATGATATGAATGATTATTGATATGATTTAGTCACTGGATATCAAGGGTGAAGCAGAAAAAGGATAGGATAAATGTGATTTCTAATTGAGTAGGCAGCAGTTTCTTTACAGTCAACATATAAGAAGTGATTTAGGAGTAGGGAGGGAATGTCTGTACTACCATAATGAGAGCTTAAACAATTTCATCATTGAACAAGTGAGGATTAGAAGGAGAAAGATGAATAAAATTCGATATCTGACCCTAAAGCATTGAGTTTAGTGGAACATTTTAGACTAATAGGGTACTGCAATCAATGACGAACAAAAGTTAATGTTCCCATACTCTTGCTGTTTTCTGAAGCATACTTCTGCCATAGTCTGTGTTCAAATATTGTTCTTTCAGCAAGGCCCTTTCCTCATGCTGCTTTTTTTTTTCTTTTAATTTAGTCAGTTTCTTTCCACTGCCCCTTCCCTTTCCCACCATTCCTCCTTCCCTCCTGCTTAACTTTTTTCCCTCAGGACTTATTACAACCTAAACTTCATCTAAAATATATTTTATGTATTTGTTTTGTTTATTGTTTCCCCAAGGGAATGTAAGTTCTTTGAGGGATGGGGGTGGGGGCGTTATCTGTTCTATTCTCTACTGTACACTTAGTGTCCAAAGTACTACCAGGACTTCCTTACATAATTTTTTATTTATATATTATATAATTATCATATTCTATTGAATGGATGGATTCAGGAGCACATTGTGGTAGCATTAAGGAGCTGATGCCAAAATATTATTGGAAGACTTAAATAATGTCAAATAAAAATTGTTATTCAGAGTACACATGGCCAGTTAAAACAGTATCTCCATTTAGCAGGCCACCTCTCACCTACCTGGGCATAGGTGACTCTTAACTTGTGTAGTGGAATGGAAGCTTGTCCAAAATCAGATTTCACGGAATCACTCCTGAGGTATTTCTCTAGCACATGGATGCTAATAAATATCTGTTAAATGAGTAGATGAATTTGAAGACTGAGTAATACCTGATTTTAGTCATCTTAACAAAGCTTTGTCTCTGCTGCTCACAGTAGGGTCCACGCATTGGAGCCACTGGTTAACAAACCTGCTAGTCTTCAATAAGATGAAAAAATTAAGAGTAAACATTTAGAAACTTTATAGCAACTTGACATCTTGACTATATTTTTTGTGTTTTACAAAAATATTAGCTTGGGACAAATTGAGAGGAAAAACTGTCCTATGCTGCAGGTTGAAAAGCACTAATTTCTGTGTCTGGAATGATATGGGGTTTCCGTCAGTCACTTGTTTGTGTACTTAAGGTGTATTTAAAACTCCCCCTTGAGAATAGTCTTCTTTTACTTGAAAGGAGTCTCTAGAGAATAATATTTGATAGGTTTTTCACCTTTACCTATAGAATGTCAATTCTGTTATTCCTTATCTAATATCCAGAATGTAGATTTTCCCATAGTAGACAAAATCACTTATCTTAAAATGATACAATCTTTTGGGGATTTAGATTTCTTTTTCCTTAGGTTTTAAGAATTTTTTTTAAACAACTCAGGTATGCTTTATATGCCTTGACATTCATCTATTTTACATGTATAATTTGTTGATTTTTAAAATTAAATTTGCCAAGTCATGCAGTCATCACCACAATCAAATTTTAGAACATTTTTAGCATGTCCAAAAGATTCCTTGTGCCCATTTGCAACCATTCCATGTTCCCACTCTAGCCCCAGACAATCACTGATCTACATTCTGTCTCTGTAGATTGTTTTTTCTGAATATTTCATGTGATTGGAAGCATCTAATATGTGATCTTATGCTTATACTTTCTTTCATTTAGCATAATATTTCCATGTCATAATATGTATTTTGATTTTGCTCCTTTTTATTGGTGAATAGTATTCTGTTGTATGGCTATACCACATTTTATGTGTCCATTCACTCATTAGTTGGTTGACATCTGAATTTTGGTTATTATCAATAAAACTGCCTGAACATTCATGTGCAATACTTTATGTGGACGTATATCTTCATTTCTCTTGAATAGATACCTGTAAGTGGAATTGCTGGGTCATATATTAAGTGTGTAACTTTTTACAGAAACTCAAACTGTCCAAATTGGGTGTACCATTTTATATCTATACCAGCAGTGTACAGGGTTTTCTGTTTCTCTGCATGGCAGCATTTGTTATTATGTTTTTGATTACAGCCATTTTCAGTATACTTCACTATGGGTTTAATTTACATTTTCTAATGACTCATGTTTAATGTCTTTTCATAGGCTTGTTTTCCCTCCATAAATCTTCTTTTTGAAGTGTCTGTTCAAATCTTTAACCTATTTTTTAATTGAATTATATTTTACCTCTGGAGTTTAAGGGTTCTTTATGTATTACAGATACAAGTTCTTTATTTTTGCAATATTTCCTCCCAATCTGATGCCTGATTTTTTTAAAAAACAGGATTCTGTTTCAATGTAGCCTTCTTTCTTCTGATTATTAATATTTAAGCAGGAGTTGAGAGCTATACTTTTTCTTCTGACAAGAATCCTACTTAGGCTGATAGCCACTTTTAGCAAATTGTATGTAGAAATATTCAAATAAAGAAACAGTCACACTATAACTTCCCTGAGTTCAGGGTTGTATATTTGACATTGCTAAGGGTATAGACTATGAATTCCTATAAAGGAGTACACATTGGTCAGCAAGAGTTAAAAAAAAAAAAGAAAGCAAATCCAGAAAAAGGACAATGGCCATATTTATTTCTGTTTGTATCTTATCTTGCATAAGAGTTCATAAAAAGTGAGTCTATGAGTCTGTGAATGACATTTTAAGAAAATATATCCTGTGGTTTCCAGCTTTGGAAGAAAATAAGTAAATGGACGAAAGTTTGACTAAGTAACATGGTGGCTATCCTAGTAAATGTTAAGATTTCTTATAAGAATTTCTTGCTTAACGATAAGGGGTGCAGACTTTTCATAAATTGGATAGAGGCCATCGAGAATACTACTTGAACTTTAATGATATGATTGCATAGAATAGAATTCCTATAGTACTTATTTTTTGGAAACATGAACTACCCTCTTCAATTGCTTTTTCTAGTTAGTACTTGCTGCCCATTCCTGTTTCCATTGACTCAACCAGAATAGCATGGTGTGCTTCAGAATCTTATTTTCAAAATATTTTGCCAGCTTTTTTCCTTGCATTTTTTATTATATAGCATAAAACTCACTATATTAAAATGTATTGTGAAATGGTCTTTAATGTATTCACAATGTTGTGCAACCATCACTGTTCTAATTCCTAAAACTTTTCATCAACCCCAAAAGAAACTTCATATCTCGTGTCTGTCACTCAGGATTTTCCTGTCTCCTGGCAACTACTAATCTGTTTTCTTTTTCTATGAATGTACCTATCCTGGACATTTCATGTAAATGGAATCATATAACATGACCATTTATATCTACCTTCGTTTATATAGGATAATCTTTTTTAAGTTCATTCACACTGTAGCTGGCATTTTATCTGAGTTTCATTCCTTTTTGTGACTGAATAATATTCTGAATGGATGTACCATGTTTTGTTCATCTATTAATTGATGGACATGTTGATTGATGACTTTTTGGTTATTACGAATAATGCTGCTATAAACGTTTGTGTACATGTGCTTTGTGTGAACATTTATTTTTAGTTCTCTTGGATATATTCATCTAGGAGTTTGATGGATCATACAGTTCTTCTGTATTTAACTGTATTTATTTAACTGTATTTAACTTTTCCAGTGACTGACACTACATTCCCGTAGCAATGAATGAGGATTCCTTTTTTTTCTGTCCTCTCCCTACACCCATTATTTTCTTCATCTCTCTAATTTAGTTTTAAAATTATACCCATTTGCATGGTTGTTTAGTAATTATGTTATGATTTGATATGCATTTCCCTGATGTCTAATGATACTGAATATCTTTTCATGTATTTATTGGCCATTTGTATATCTTGTTTAGAGACATGTCTATTCAAATTATTCAAATACTGTGTCCAAAATTGTTCTTTTTTTTCTTTCTTTCTTTTGTTGTTTCTTTTTTTTTTTTTTTTTTTTTGTAAAGGTTAGTCTTTGCTGTTTGCTGTCTCAGGAATAGCTTTGGATCTTCACTGTTGAGCTTGGACTACCATCATAAATTCATCCTGGAAAACTCACTCCAGGCCTAACTGCTATTTTTAGATATGATGATAACTGGGCAACTAAGATTTTTTATTTTTGATTGGTGGAGGGCTTTTCTTTATTTTCCATTAAAAAATGTCTCAAAGGCATATTTTCATGGAGTTATTATCATGGTGTAATTTGGATTTGAATGAATCTTATCAGGAAATTATGATAGAATGATAAAGTATCTATGGTTGATACTATTATTGGTGCTCATTAGAAGTGTTAAAGTACAGTCTGGACAACTACTTATTGAATGGTTATAGAAGAAATTAGTGCATACTAAAGAAGGTTCAATTATGTTCTCTTTGAGATTCTTTCCAGTGCTAAGATTCTGAAATTTGTCCCAGTGAAATGATATGAAAAGTATCTTATTTTCATCATTATTTTATACAGATTTTCTGCGTAAAAAATATGAATCTAAGGGTAATGTAGATTTACCTTGAAAAGGTGAATTTACTTTGAAAACAGAACAACATATTATGTACTTCGTTGTTTTTAAAAGATTTAAATTGTTTCACTTTGTTACAGTTGAGATAGTTTGCTTTCTTTCAGTTCTAAAGAGCATGTTTTCTTCTTACAGATTAGCAAGACATCTACAAAAAGAGGCCCAAGCTCAACACAATAATTCTGAATTTACAGAAGAGCAAAAGGTACCATCAAATAATGTCTAGATATATCTAATTCTTAATGAAATTGCTTTTCAGTCCATTAAGCAAAAAATAAACAAAAAACTGTTATATTTAAGTAAAAAAAATCATACTGATTATACTTTGCCTAACATTAAGTAAATGTTTATAGATATATAATTTATCATTTAATGAATTTCTTAACTATTTAGGCCTTGTTTAACTCTAGTGGAAGCCATCCACACTTTGGTTAAAGAGGGCAGGTAACCCAAAGATTGGAGTTTGTCCAGAGTCACTTGGGAAAACAGGAGGATTGGGAATAAGTGCATTCTACCTCAGTGCTTAATTCTGAACTTTCATAAGTCTTTATCAATTACCTCAAAACAAAAACCACAAAACCTCCCAAACCAAAAAACAAATGGGGAAAAAAAAGAAACATGCCACTGAAAACAATTAGCTCTAATCAAAACGTTGGCATACAAATCTGTCAGCTAAATAAATGCGTATGATTGCAAAATGTTTCAGTACTGTTCTTTCTTCCTTGAATTACAATTTTTGTATGTCAGGTTGATTCCCTTTTAGAGATTATGTAAAAGGGGATATTTTAAAGTAGCTTTACTTTAAAAGAATGAGAAGATATGGGAGGGAACAACTCCCATTTTCTCTTGGCTCAGCGTAACTAATGTTAAGTCAATTTTTAATCTTGTAGATAGTGAAAAATATGTGTTAGTCTTTTCCTCATCTCTTAAGAAAAGACAGTGTGAAAACCCTGATGATTGGGTTATCAGGATGAGGAATTAATAACCCTCTTATTAATTCCTTTTTTTTTTTGCACAAGGGAAATGGGAGTAATTTTTTGCATAACTTTTTAATTAAACCTAGGCACGTTTTTAGTGCATAGTCCTTGATTCTTAGTTACAGAAGTTTGGGGAGAAAAAGCCTCCAGCGGGTTAGCCATATTTCTTGCCCAAATGTATTTGTATTTTTAAAATATTTAGGATCTACTTTAATATAATATTTTTTGTACTTCCAAAAAGAAAATCGTGTTATTGCAATTTTAAAGGGTATTTTTCTTTTTTCCTTAATAATTGCTAATATCTACAGTAGATTTAGGAGACTTAGGATTTTAGTCCTAAAAAAAATAATTACCACAAAGGAAATAGCCAATTCATTTAAGGAAAGGAACAAAGACTATACACTTTACCACCTCAGTAAGATTTGTGAAGTCTATCTAGGAACTGATTAGGAAGTGATCAGCTGGCATCACAGAATTGAGACTTAAAATGTCTAAATCTTGATGAATAGAATCTTAGATATCCAAGTACACAAATTAATAGTTAATGAAGTATGTTATGAATATTAAAATAAAATGAAAAGTAAAAAATTTTAATGATTCCATATTTTAATTACCTGTTTGCCTGAGTTAGGTATATGCTTTGTCTCCAGCATTTGTTGCTCAGGAATAGAACCTGTGAGCCACGTGACCTGAGATGTAAAGTCATTTGACCTCTTAAAACATACTAAAATTACAAAACAAACAGGTTACCATCAAGAAATGAACCTTGTTATATAAAGAGAAACAAAATTAACTTTTTCTTGATTTTCTTTAATATTCTGAGACTACAGCTAGTGTTGCTAATGCTATTTGTTCTTTAATTTATAGCTGCTCCTGAGCAGCCACCTGGCTGCTATCTTTTTTCAACTTGTTTTTGCTTATAAAGGCCCCCGGATCTTGCACTCTAAAAGGACCAAGAGGCTACATGATTAGAAGAGAGAGCTGAGACCAGGAGTCAGAAAACTTAGTCTTGCATCCTGGCTCTGGCTCTGGGCCTGATTTTCCTTATATATGAAATGAGGGATTAGAGAACCCTACTTGACCTTAAAAGGTCTTCCCTTCCTAAATCTCCCGTGACCTCTACCTTTGAAGTGGTCTGTACCTCCTCCTCTCCCAGAAGCCTGATATCTGAGGAACATATTATTTATAATACCTGCCCAGGAGGCATTTCTGACTGCCAGGTGTGACTGCAGACCAAGCTTCTGCCTGCCTGCTTATTCTTTGGTCTTGAGAGGGACCCCAAATCATTCCGTTCTACTATATAATGCATACAACTTTATATGCATTTAAGAGTTTAATTTTCTTTAAAAATGCAAGTGAAATATTCACAACAGACAAAAACATTCATATTGATGTTTAGGCCTTATGTGATTGTTACATAAGAATTATTAAAGGCTTCAAGTTAATGATTAGAAAAGAGAGATCTTCTAGACATGTTTTAGGGAACACTGGCTTTTAAGAATTAATAGATTTTGTGTGTGTACTTGTGTTGTGCTAAGAATGGAACCCAGGGCCTCATGCTAGGCAAGCAAGCACTCTATCGCTTAGCTACATCCCCAGCCCACTAGGTGTTATTTGCACACAGAGAGTTTGTGACTTCTCTGGACTTTTAATATGCTAATGTGTATGCTGGATATTTTAAAGAGTTTGGCTGTGCAGTATTTTAAAAATTATTTGTTTTTGAAAATCTCCTCTCCTTTTTTTTTTTTTAATCTCCCCTCTCTTCTTTAGAGAACATTTCATTGGATCTAGTGTTCTGAAGAACATAATACAGAAAATTTTGACACAAACTGTTAGATCTACAAAATTAAATACTATGCCTGTACATAAGCTGGAGAAAAAACTGAATTATATTTTCTTACAAAAATTAAAATAGATAAGGCTAAAATGTTTTAGCCTTATTCTTTGCAAAAGTTTTATGTTTTTATTTTGAGTTATATTTTTATGCTTATACAATTTCAGTGTGTTGATAGTAGTGACAACTTGCACAATTATGCCAACCATTCAGTATTTTATGGAACTCTGAAAGAAGTTTTTTGTTTTTAAAAACCAATCCTATTTCTAAAGTACTTTCTTTATGAAACTTTTTGCTGTTTAGCACACAGTGAGCTCTCAAATATATTTGATTAATAAATGTTTTGTTGGATCTTAGATTATTGATATTTATTTCATGTGTGTTATTTTAAGATAAATCCTAATTTCAAGACAATAACTTAAATTTTTCCAGTGTTTATTTTATATCTAAAGAATTCTAAAGCAGAACTACTAATCTGTCTAAACCTTATTAATTAGTGATAGCATAAAAACTTCACATATTTATTTCCTATTTTTAATATTCTCAAAGGTTAAAACAAGAGTTTATGTTTTTATTTGGTCTTCCCTCACGATTAGTTCACTTAGCTTTCATTTCAGTTTTCAATAGTTTTGTCATTATAACAACTGGGCTTAATAGCCAACAAAAAGCTGCCAAAAGCTTTCATTCCATGGAATTCCCTACTTTGGTGTAGTAGATTTTCTCATGTAAGTTTCTGGACAAAATAGAACATCCTGTCTCATGACGCTTAGAAAGTTTTTCCCTGTTTTGAGTCAAATTTGTTGCTAATGAGAATTCCAGCACTATATACTTGTTTGATATTTTATCGGGCCCACCTTTCTACCTCCACTTTTTTTCTACCCCCATATTTTCTCTCCCCCCACAGCTAGATGGAAAATGACTGACTGTTTAAATATTTAAAAGTTAAGTCTGGATTAAGTAAGACTGTACTGAATTATGCATATTTTTAAACTGATTTTTTATTATGTAAATTGAATACATTTTAGCAAAATTAATTTAGCTCTTTAATTGTCCATTTTTATTCCATATTTTCCTTAAACTGATTTTTAGAGCTATCAGTTTCCTTAGCAATGACAAACTAAAGTAGCTAATACTCTAAAAATGATACTGTTTTCCATTTCTTTTCATATTAGGTATGAGCAGTTAATTTGAATGAGATGCTAGTGATTTAAGTCTTTCTAAAATTAAACCTCACTGCAGTGCTTGGTTTAATGTGCATTAAGTACACTAGTCAATAATTACACTCTGTCATATGTGAACTTGTGCTTCTTTATCACTTTTCTGAACTATTCATTTTTAAGGAAGGTGAAACTACTTCAGTAGCAAGCACTTGATTTTGACATCAATAAATTCTACATGTTTTAAAAGTTATTGCCACAGCTGAAATGATAGTTTTTCACTCCTTTTTTAATACTGAAGTTGGGTGTGGTCCCTTAAAATAGTTATGAATAATGCCTGTTGGTATTTTGCCATAGTTCAGTGCATTTCTGTATAAAAAGCTATTGCTTCTGCTTAACTTGAAGAAATATTTAAGCGTAATATAGTTTGTTAGTGGTCTCATATTGTGAAACTACAGTATTTTTGTCTTAAATGTTAAAAGTGTGAAATCAAATGGACTTTAGAGTAAAGAAGGAAATGAAGCTAACTACTCTTTCTGAATATTAGCTCATTGATGCATCTCAATCCAGGAAAAATTCTTTTTTAAAATCAGTTTTAAAAGAATGTAGTAAATCATAGCTAAATGGTATTGATGTGTGTGGTTTTATTGTATATCTTGCTATGTTGTATAGAAGCCATTAATATCTGGGACAAGTTACTTAATCTGTCTTTACTTCAGTTTCATACCTATAAAATGGTCATATCTAACTCAGAGTTATGGGGAATATTAATTAAATTAATGTTTATAAATCATGTAGGAGAACCTGTCAGTAAGTGTTCATTGTTGTTAATTATTACTAAATGGTTAATAATTAATAGTATTTGTTATTAATAAATTATTTGATTATTATATTTATACTTAATTATTTGCTAGTTTTGATGGAGTTGAGTGGTATATTTGAACAATGATTTGGGGATATTAGATTTTATGTAGAAAAGACTGATTATTGTTTCTGTACCTAGCTATTTGAGAGAATGATAAGTATCTTGAATCCTTTTGCAGTTGCTGTGTATAAACAGAATTTTCAAATGTAATCTCTAAGTATAAATTTCCAGATTAAAAGTGGATGCTTTCTAAGCTTTTATATTGGAATTTTAAAAAGATTGTGGAGATGGTTAAATATTGTTACTTCTTCTTGTCTCAGAGGCATATCTTGCTCAGTAAGGGAGTTTTTTGTTTGTTTTTTTTGTGAGTCGCTATCCCGTTCATTATAGATACAATAATTGAATAGAGTCCACCAGTCTAGGCACCAGGGGCCAGGACAATACTGTTGTTTCCCTTTGCTCTTCATTTACCTTCCAAAGAACATTAACCAAAGACAAAATCACCAGATCCAATTTACTAAACTTTCATAAGTTATATTCAGCAAAACATGGCATTTTTTTTTCAGAATATGTCATTTTGTAGGCATTGTAAATGTTGAATGTAAATACTTCACTTTTATGGTCTAGACTTATTCCTAAAGATATTTCAGAAATATCTTTTTTGGAAGGACCTAGAAGTAAGTCTCAGTGGCATAAGTTCAGCTGCCTGCCCTGATGATTTCTTTTATGAATCTCCTTTTTTCATTTCTACCCTAGCTATTCATATTCTTATTCTGAATATTGTTTATGGCGACTGTTGAAATAACCTATATGATTTTGCCTTTAGTTTTCTCCCTTCTCTTTCAAACTATGTGTGCATTTCATACCTTTATCACAAGTCATCGGGTTTGTTTCTTTCTTTGTTTCTTAGATAGAATCTCATTGTATTGCCCACGGTGGCCTTGAACTCTTAGGCTCCTGCTTTAGCCTTCCCAGTAGCTGGTACAGACAACTGTGCCCAGCTCAAAACAGTGTTCTTAAGGGCACATCTATTAAAAAAAAAAAAATCTGCGTAACTTATTGTTAAAGTAATCATAGATTCTTTAACAGGAAATCTATTGAAGGTCCATTTAAGAATGACTATGCTGTTTCATTTCACTGTTGAAACCTATCCCTCTGCTTTCAGTTTGGGATTTTAGGTAATTAAACCATGACAATTTTCCAAACTCTTTGATTTGGAAATCCTCCCTAGTCTTTGGGACTGGATTCCTAATACAGATCTTATTCTGTTCCTTTAGGACATAAAAGGACTTAACTTTGCTGAAGCTTATCGATTATCTCTCTTTTTAATATAGTGATCCTGTTTATATTTTATCTGATATAATAGAACATGAGCTTATTAAAGGCAAGGATTATGCCCTCTCATATCTGTTTTATAGCTCATTTTATGAAACAGATCTGACTGTAAAATTTGCCATCATTCATCACAAATAGTGATATTGTTTAATATTGCCTAAGTATTTAAACATGTCAGAGTTGAACTAAATCAGAATTAAATTAGACCATTGTGATTTCAGATATTGTTAAGTCTTTTAGTAAATTTCAGGCTTTATGAAGAAGAAAAGTTGAAACTTCGAAGGGAAGATGTCAGGAATTCCCTTTTCGTTGCCCTCTCCCTTTTTAATTTTCTTTCTGTTTTTTCTTTTTTAAAGTTAATAGTTTGGGTCTGGGCTGTAGCTCAGTGGTAGAGTGCTTGCTTGGCACGTGTGGGTTTGCTCTTCAGCACCACATAAAAATAAGTAAATAAAATAAAGGTATTGTACCCATCTACAACTAAAATTTTTTTTTAAATAAATAAAGGTAATATTTTAACTTACAGATAACAAAAATAGTACATATTAATGGGGTAACGTGTTTTGATACATGTGTACACTGTGTGGTGTTTAAATTCAGTTAAACATCATCTACTCACCATTTTTTTATGTTTAAAAACTTTCAAAATTCTTTCTTCTTTTTGACATGTAGGGTACATTTATTTATTCTCCCCTACTGTCCCACCCCTACTGCCTCCAGCCCCTGGTAACCACCATTCTACTCTCAACTTCTAAGAGATCAACTTTTTTATATTCCACATGAATAAGATCACTTGGCTGGCTTACTTCATTAATATAATGATCTCATTCTATCCTGTTGTTGCAAAGAATAGGATTTCTTTCTTTTTATGGCTAAACAGTACTCCATTGTATATATGTGACACATTTTCTCTATCCACTTATCAGTTGATGGACTCTTAGGCTGTCTCCCTTTTTTGGATAATAGGAATAGTGCTGCTATGAACATGGGAGTGCAGGTGTCTCTGCAACTTACTGATTTCCTTTCCTTTGACCATATACCTAGGAATGGAATTGTTGGATCATATGGTATTTCTAATTTTAATTTTTTGAGGAACCTCCACACTCCTTTTCATAATGGCTGTCTTCATTACTCTCTATATCATATCTAAATCTGTCACCAAAGCAAACTTGATTTACATTGATTGTGGCATGTCAGTTTAGAAGAGAGTATGTATTCAATTTTCTCCCTCTTCTCAGCCCTTTGGCTCCTGATCCTCTTCTCTAAAATCTGCAAGATGCTAGAAAGGAATAATATTTAATTTATTTAAAGAATTATAGATCTCTTGTAAATAAAAATTCTTAATTTTAGCAATTGACAGTTAAAATTATCTTGGTATTTATAGCATTTTTTTTTTCTACAGAAAACCATAGGCAAAATTGCAGCATGCTTGGAATTGAGAAGTGCAGCTTTACAGGTAAATGGCCTTTTTTTAAACAAATTATTCTGAATTGTTCTGATAAGACATTAGACATTTATGCCCAAAGCAGTGTAATCTCAGAAGGGTTTTATAACAATAGGAATTGATCAGTTGAGCTCATACTTAAATGATTTAGTTCATGTTTTATACACTATAGAAATAAAAGATATGATTTTAATTTTTTCTGTTACTATTAACTTGAAAGTTCCAAAAATGCAAAACCAAAAATCAGTTTGGGACTTTTCATTTTCTACCTTGAAAGCAAGAAATAGATCCATTTTGAATGTTTGGTTCTTGCCACTTAAAAGACATAGGGTGCAGTGAAATCTTTGTAATAAAAAGATATAATATGCATATTTTAAATTTAGTCCACACAGTCCCAGGAAGAATTTAAACTGGAGGACCTGAAGAAGCTAGAACCAAGTAAGTTTTGTTTTATATTTTTTAGTGACATTCCTTTAGGAAGAGAGTTTTATCTATTGTAAATATTAAGATTGTTTAGCACAGAAAGTGACTGGATTTATTTCTCTTATTTTTTGGTGCCTTTTAAATTCCTACAATGTTTGTATTTTTAATTACCATTTGGATTTCATCTTCATTGGAGAGTATCTATAGTTGTACTTCATCTAAATATCTATTAACTTTTATTTTATCTTCATGGCTTTAATAAGACTATAATTACTTTGGTGAACATTTGTAGTAGAGTACAGTAGAGAATATAAAGTTGGTCATTGATGCCCATTTACACTACATGTCATTGAAAACTACAGTCTGAATGTTGGGGATGTACTACAAAGTCTCCCATTTTTTTCCCTTCTTCAAACTTTTTAAAGTAAAAAAATTCCTTCGAATATTTTGGTGGTTAGGATGCTGCCCAATAAAGTCTTTCTACTGTTTCAAATGACTGCTCTCTTAGAAGAAATGTCTACAGCATGGGCAAAGGCACAGTGTTGAATAAAACTGAATGAATGTAAGTTAATGTACTCTGCTTTCATAGAGATAAGACTGTGCATCTCAGTGTATTTATGTGACTTGGAAACACATTTTATTTATCCAACTGTTAAGTAAGATTTCTGAGAAAGCTATCATAAAATCAAAGCATTTTCAAAGAGAAAGGAGTCTTAGCCTTGTGGTCACATTCTCTATTGAAGAAAGAGATGAATTATTTGCCCTTTTTCACTTCAAGCCCTAGTAGCTGAGTAGGGCCTAACTCTTAGGATGTGTGTCAGTCTAGCTCAGTTCACACTAGTGCAATCCTAATGTGAACATGCTTTGGGTAACAGGTAAAAAATAAAGTTTTAAGAACTAAAGAGCCGAGTGTGGTGGCACACGCCTATAACCCCAGTGGCTGGAGAGGCTAACAGGAGGATCTCAAGTTCAAAGCCAGCCTCAGCCAAAGTGAGGCACTAAGCAACTTGGTGAGACCCTGTCTCTAAATAAAATACCAAAATAGGGTTGGAATATGACTCAGTGATCTAGTGCTCCTGAGTTCAATCCCCAGTACCCACCCCACAAAAAAAAAAAAAAAAAAAAGCTAGAGAATGTTGATATAAATTCCACAAACTGCCAATGTCTAATTCATTTATAACAAGTCTAACAAAGATATATGTTATTGAGGAAGATCTACTGAGTCTACTGAAGAAGATCAGATTTTCTATTGTTTGGGTTGGAAGAGAGAAGTTAACAACAACATAGGAATGCAGAGCGGATTTTGTTGTGATTCTGGTGGCTTTTCCACAATTTTAGGTGATCATATTTCATGTCTTCAGACCACCATCCTTCTGAATATGGCAAGAATTTCTGATGAACTCTGTCATTTTAATAGTTTTGGTTACTTTATGTAATCCAGATCATGAACTTTTTTCTTTGTGGTTCTGGGGATCAAACCCATGACCTCACATGTGCTAGGCAAGTGCTTTACTGCTAAGGTACATCTCCAGCCCTAGATCATAAGAGCTGGAGATGTAATAAGGGACACATTTTCTATTCAGAAATAGTTCTTAGGCCTATATCCAGTGTATATAGAGATGCCAATCAGTGTAACATTTCTCACAAAATTTTATTTTTTATACCTAGAATTTTATGACTTTTCAAAAGCATTAATAAATACTTTATATAAGATTGAGATATAATTCATATACCACACAATTCACCAGTTTAAAGTATAAAGTTCAATTTTTTTAGTAAATTGGAAGAGTTGTGCAGATACCACCACAATCAATTTTAGGACATTTTCATCACCCCAAGAAGAAACCATTTCCGTCAGCACTCACTCACTTCTTGCCATCCCCCTAAAATCCCTTTCAATTCCAGCCTTAAGCAACCTTTAGTTTGATTTCTGTCTATAAATTGTCCTATCCTAGACATTTTATTTAAATGGAATCACATATATGATCTTTTATGACTGGCTTCATATAAGATTATTTTTTAAAAACACACTGATGACTTTAAATAAAAGATAATAACAGTTGTTATACAGTGGTTCTAAAGAAAATGATGTTTGCATATGTGTGTATGTGATGGTGTTGGGGATTGAACCCAGGACTTTGAGCATGTTAAACAATTACTTTACCACTGAGCTACCTCCCCAGCCCTCAGTTTTTTATGATAAAAATAACTAGGATTTTGGCTTCTTATTTAGTTACTACTTTCCATTAGTTGTTTGTTTCCAAATAGAGTCTTGTAGATACATAGGATGGCTGTAAAGATTGTGTACTATTTATTCTGTATATTTATTTTCTCTTTCTCTAAACATGCTCAATTACTTGTATTGCCTCATGAGATCTTTCATTGATTGCCATGTGTTTAGAGTAGTATCTATATGCTGAGCACTCAAATCCTCTCAGTTGCATTTTGCTAAGGACAACACTGACACTTACTTGCCAGTGACCTTGTAGCTTGTAAATCCCAGGGATGGACTTTAGGGTCACCTAAATCAATCTGTGTTTCTTTCGCTACACGGTTATTAATACCTGTGATGGTGCAGTACGATATCAGTTCTGAATATAACCTTCCAGTTCAAACTCCTGAGAAATTATTGACTCATGTATTAGTGGAAGATCAGACTAAAATCCATTAATTTTTTTGGCTTTTTAAAAAAGATTTGGATAGGAATGGAAAGAGTATTTGGGGGATTCATTTTATTATACTTTATATAATGTTTTTCATTTGTACTTTTCATTTCTTGATACTTTTTAGGTGATTTTAATTTGCTATTGCTTCTCAAAGGAACATAAATGGGTATACTGTATCAGTAGGATAGACTGTGTAATTTAGAATTTATCAAAGCAGGTACTTATGGTGAGTTAATTATTGCATTGGAATTAAATATTTTCTATAAATTGGTATTTAGCAATATTTCAGATTAAGTGTACTTAATCAAGCTTGCCTTTGATCACACCTCTTCTAAGGACAAATAGTGAATCTAACTTTGAATATGTTGAATATGTTAGCTGGCTTCCTTTAAAATTCTTTTTAATTTTTATTTACTTTTTTTTTGTGGTGCTGGGGATTGAACCAAGGGCCTTGCCCATATGAGGCAAGTGCTCTACCACTAAGCTACATCCCCAGCTATTGGCTGGTTTATTTGGCTAATGTATTCTTTTCTTCAGAACGTAAGAGAAGGCTCTTACGTTCTGTCTGAAACCACTAAAACTATGATTGTGAAAGTCTGAGTCACTTTTTCTAATGTTAGTGTCAGTAATGTACTGCTGCTTACTCAAGTGTATCTCCCCACCACCACCCTGCAAAATTCACTTCCATTAATCCGTCCTTCAAGGTTCCACAGAAATCCCACCTTTCCCTGAAAGCTTTCTCTGCTGCCCTTAGCAACATTAAACTCTGCCTCCTTTCCTGTGTGGGAGCATTTTAACTATCCATTATTAGACTCTCCTGTCTTATTCTCACTTGTATTTGTTTCAGTCCTCAAAGAGATTATGAATGAACTCTCTTTTTCCCCTACAGAGCCTATTGAATGCTTTAAGTATAGTATGAACTTGGCAAATTTGTGTTGAGTTAAGTAGATTTGAATGTTTTGAAGGAATCTTTTCCCATAATTTAAAAAATAACCTTTCAAAATTGAAGCAGCTGCCCATTTTTCCTACCACAAAAATGAAACACGTCAGTCACAAAAGCAGAACACATTTTGATATTTGCCTGTGTGTCATCTTTTGAGTATAAGCTTCAGGAGGGTGGAAGGTCCGTGCTCTTGAGAGAGCAGGCTGAGAATGCTGAATGCTCACTAGTGGAGTACATCATCAGGTGTCTGCCATGTAGTGATTCTAAGTGTGTAAGTTCTGCCAAATGAGCTGGTGAATCCACAACCCATGACATACTTCATGCTTATGATAATATCTTTCGTGAAACTGCAAACTCTTCTTCAGATCCTCCTAAAACATCATTACTAGTATTGGTGGAAAGAAAACCCTATGTAAAGGTGGAGCCCTATTTTAAAAGAATAATAGAATCTGTTATTCCATAGTTGTTGAAAACATATGCTACAGTTATAGAAAGTAAAACAGGATTAGTTTTTTCTAAAACTATTAACGTAAATTAAATATTTGATAATACTTTAACTTGTAAAAACAATATAAGAGGCTGTTATTCTAAAGCAAATATTTTCTCTTTAGAGCTTTGATACCAAAGAAAAGAAAATACTGTTAATTTTTCTATTATAATACAAATGCAAGATATTCATAATCACTCCAATATTTTTCTTTTTCTTTTTCTTTTTTTCCAGTACTGGGGATTGAACCCAGGGATGCTCTACCACTGAGCTACATTCCCAGTTCTTTTTATTTTTATTTTTTATTTTGAGACAGGGTCTCATGAAGTTGCTCAGGCAGACCTTGAACTTGCGATCCTCCTGCCTCAACCATTTGGTACCTGGGATTACAGATGCACACCACCATAACAGGATCAACTTTTTAAAATTGGTGTTGTCTTATATATATTTTTAAAAAGGGTTGAATTTTTTCTACTTTTCATTAAACTATTATTACAATATGATCATTTCTGTTTTTTTATTTCTGATATAAGTGAGACATGATCTTGTTGGTTACCTGCTCCACATTCTTGGTATCTAGTCCATTGTTGTGTAAGCGATCAATATTAATTAATATTATTTATTAATATTTATTGAGTTGAATTAATAGTTTAGTAACAGTGATCATGCAAAAGTGTAGAAAGGATGTTCTTATATTAAAAAATAAACAGTGCTTATTAGTGAGATTAGAAATATTAGGATTCTAGTTAGCTAGATCAAGAAAGTCATGGAGGGAATGAATGACCGTATAACAATGCAGACTTATATGGTATTTTAAATTTTCCCTTGCCATTTCATATCTATGTATTTAGCTTTAATTCTCTCAACAGTCTGTAAAGGAAGTAGAATTCTCATTTTAAAATTGGGGAGATTCAGAATATTATGTAAATGTTCACGTCATTGGTATAATTGTAGGGCTAGATTTTGATTTAAACCTACTTTGTTCTGCTGCTGCTTCCCCCTTGCTTGTCAGACTTAAGCTCCACGGTCCTTTCTATGCCTTGAACAGGCAAACTATTTTGTTGCTCCTCTGTTCTCTAATACCTGGAAAGCTCTTATGCTAGAGCCACTTGTGTATGATTCCTCTCATCCCAGGGATTGGCTCAGATATCTTCTTACAGTTTAGTTTTGAAAGGCACTCTGTCCATCTTGGCTACTCCACTAAGTTCTCTCTGTTTTTATACAGCATCCTGTTTGTATCCTTCATACACTAATCACAGTCTTAAATTATTTTGTTTATTTGTTTGTATATTTATTGTCTACTTTTCCTTAGTAGGGTCTAAGGTCCAGCTATGAGTTCTTGATTAATGTGTATCTTTTGTACCTAAAACAGTGATTGGAATATTGTGGGTACTCAGTATGCATTTGTTGAGAAGAAGAAAGAGAAAAGATGAGGAAGAGCTAAAGGGGGAGAGAATATGAATGAGTATTGAGTGAGAATCTAGGCACAAGTTTCCAACTTCTTTCTCACTGGATGGTTTAGGAAAGAACACATATTAACAAATCTGACTCCTGTTGGAATAAGTCATATAATTACAACCTGTGCTTTTTGAATTTCCTCATTTAGGAATCCAATATGCCACACTCCTTTTAACTAAACTGCAGGACTCCAAAATTAAAGGCTAAGTAATTAAAGTAAAAAACCATGGCACCCTTCTGGGTTGCTCAGTTAATAATGCTAAATATTCACCTTCATGTAACTGCAGGTAGTCACTAGGAACCCATAAAGCTGAAAAGGAAACACTAAATTTCATCTAGTACTTCTCCAGACATAGGTAGAATTGTAGAACATCTGTCTGTAGGCTTACATGCCAGAACATAGTCATTGGAGTATAGATTGACCACAACCAGGACACAAGGGGTGATACCATCAGGTTGTTTGAAGACTTCTCTTAAGGACACATTCCACTATGTATTGTATATATATGTATATAATAAATTTTATCATAAAAGGAATATTAGAATTATAACCTTGCTGCTAAAAACCTTAGTAGTTTGATAGTGCTGAGGGAAATCTACTCAGGATAAATAATAAGAAGTGATTATGTATCTCTCTTTAATTGGTCATCTTCAATATCAATGTTTTAATTAAAGTACTTCAGAGAAGAGGTATTCTCTTTCTCTGTTACCCCATGTCTCACATAGGACCTTGTACATAGGAGAACTATTTTGGAGTTCATTTTCTATGAGAACTCTGAGACTTTCCTTGGAAATCTTAGAGTACTCTGAAAATACTGGTACCTGGAGTTCACTGTGGATATTTTCATTTTGCTAAGACATTCAGTAGTCAATTGCAGTCTTGGAATGATAGTGAGACTGTGAATTTTAAAATACATATTAATGTGTGATTTAATATATTATAAAATAGAATTTAAAATTATCAATTTAAGATATAACTTGGTTTTATCTATGGAAGATTAATGTTTATCTATTTTTTTATTCTAGTCCTAAAGAATATTCTCACCTATAATAAAGAATTTCCATTTGATGTTCAGCCTGTCCCATTAAGGTAAATAAACAAGCACCAATATTTGTCTTCTCATTTTATTATCTGTTTTATGCATGTTTTTCAAATATTTCTTGTTTTTTTCTATCAAATTTGGTATCATTGATATCATTGGTAGCAATGAGATGATTAACACTGGCATTTATATCAATATCAACCTAATAATCAGCATTTTATCTAGGAAGTTAGTGGCTGTGAGGGTTAGCTGGTATATTAAAATGGTATAACTCACTAATTTTTCTGTCCTTTCTCATATAGAAGAATTTTAGCACCTGGTGAGGAAGAGCATTTGGAATTTGAAGAAGACGAAGAAGAAGGTGGTGCTGGAGCAGGGTCTCCTGATTCTTTTCCTGCTAGAGTTCCTGGTGGGTACAGAAAATGTACATTATGTAATTTAAGGTCAGGTGTTTGGAACTTACTTTGCTACTTGTTAGTGAAGAGTAAAACTCCAGGTATGCCCATCTTAAGCAAATTTTCATGGTCATGCTGTTAGCAGTAGACATTGCTTTAGTGTGAAAGTATCTTACTATTTGTGTCAGGGATCCTCAAAATGTCCCATGCTTAGTGATTTGCTAGGAGGACTCACAGGACTCAGCATATAGTTGTACTTGCAGTTGTATTCTGAGTTATTACAACAGGAAAACACAAGAACAAAATTAGCAAAGGGAAAAAGCACATTGGCAAATTCCAGAGGAAACCAAGCTTCTAAGAGTCATCTCCCATTAGAGTCAGATATGTACTTAATTCTCTTAACAAGTTGTAATAACACCTGTGAAATGCAAAATATTTTCTATTGGGGAAGTGCCTTAGAGAGTCAATGCACAAGGCACGGTCTGATCACTGTATAGGAACCCTTCACTTAGCATGGACCAAAACTCCAGACTCCAGGAAGAAAGCAGGTGTTCAGCACAAACCATATTGTTTGCATGGACAGTTTAGACATAGCGATCCATTTTATCTCAGGGCATGATGGGAACCCTGCTCAAATCCAGGATCCCAAATGCTGTCCATGGGCCAATATTGTAAGCAGTCTTTCTAGAGTAACTGTCTCAGGCTTGCTATGTTAATTCTTTTCTTTATACTCTCAAGCCCTTCTTAAGTCATATGATTGTGAAACCTAGACATGGGGGAACAGATACTGAACAGTTGTCCTCATCAGGGAAATAAAGAATATATAGCACGTCTTTTTTATTTATGGAAGATCTTGACAAGGCTATAAATACCCTAGTCAAGCACCCTGGGTAAATTTTGCATCTTCCACTTCTATACTTTCTTGTTTTTACTTCTGATAAACTAGTTCATTTTTAGAAGCTTAGCAGTATGCTGTAATATTGTGATGCATTTTTGAATAGACATTTTACACTTTAGGGTATTGTTAAATTTAGTGTGTGTGTCACTCAGATAACTTTGTAATTAACGTCATATTCCAGCATTTTAAATTCTCTTTGGGAGAAGCCATTTGAAGTATAAACCGTATAAGCTTAGACCAAGAAGACACCTGCACTTTTGTGTCTGACTTTGGACAATCAGTAGTTGAATGACTAAACTGATTCTTTATAAGAGGAGATAATGACAGTACCTAATTCACAGGGTTACTGTGAAAATTGAGGCACCACATACAAAGCATTTGGCATGGTACCTTTCATTTGCTGGATAGTAATGGTGGCTACTATATTTTCATTATCACCTCTAAATGGTGATAACAGTACCTACACCATAAGATTATTGGAAAAATTACAGTCACTATAGATGTTATTTTTAATGTTTCTTTGGTACAAGGGCATTATTTCCAGTCTGCTTTTCTTTATGAAGAAAGAACTGTGTTTTACTTTGTTCTTTCATATTGTGGGAAATTTCAAGATTGCTGAGATAATAAAGTAAATAAATTTGGTAAAATTTCTGTAATTTTTCTTTCTTTTTCAAACCACATGCTGTAATTGAAATAGATTCCAGTTCTGTAAGTTTCTGGTTTTGTTGTTTGCTACTTGCTATGCTTCTGTAGCAAACAAGATCCTTGAAACAGATGATATAAGTCATGAAATGGACAGATTAAGGTCTTTATGGGGTTCAGGTTGCTGAGTTGAGAAGAAACTATAATTTAAATCCATTTACTATAAAAGAGATACAGAAAGCTCACTAAACCCCTCTATTCCCTGAATTATTTTTCCTCAAAGTAAGAAAAAGAAAAAAAAAAAAAAGTACATGTAGTTCAATTGGCTTTATTTGATTTGGGATCATATTTTCCAGGGTCTGTGTCATTGGCAAATAACTTATAGAATTGTATTCATTGAAAATGTCATTGAAATAATAGAAGGACATTTAACCTTTAACTTTATTGTAGAACAGGAAATAAATTCTTTGTTATACTTCAGACACCCAAGATTTCAGTGATGATGAGGCTGTTGTGTCTATATTATCATAGCAGGGTGCTTCTAAGAATCATGGCACTTTTGTTACCTTTTTTTAAATGTAATTTGTATAATTGTAAGTTTGTGACTTTTTTCTTTTTTAGAAGCTTAGCAGTATGAGGATTTAAGCAGTATGAGGTACTGAGGATTTAACACAGGGGTACTTCACCAGTGAGCCACATCCTCAGCCCTTTTTTTAAAATTTTGAGTTAGGATCTCACTTGCTGAGGGCCTCACTGAGTTGCTGAGACTAGTGTTGAACTTGGGATCCTCCTGTTTCAGCCTCCCAAGAAGCTTGGATTCAGGCTGGCACCACAGCTTCTAGTTTATTGTGATCTTTTTTTAAAAAGTCAGGTTTATTAAGATTTCACTTACATATATAAAAGTCATGCTTTTTAGTGTGCAGCTTTCTGAGTCTTGACAAACATACATGCTAAGCACTACTACAGTTAAGCTAATAAGATGAGGTATAGCATATGGATATGGTATGACCAAGAGTAGTTTCTTCCCATTTAAAACTAAAAATGGATTTTTATCCAACCTTTCTTGAAAAGAATAAAAAGTTGTTAAACCTTTCCTTGATATTAATATCATTTTCAAAATTTTCAAGTCTCATAAGGCAAACAGTATATTTTTGTTAAGTGACTGGCTTAAGTCCAAATAGGAGTTAACTTTTCTTAAGGAATCTCAGTAGATATCATTTAAATAGAGGATATAAATTTATAACCTGTTATTTATTACCTGAAAATTTATTTACCATGTTGAATAGTAAAGCTACTAAAATGACAAACCAATGTAATACAAATAAAAAAATAGCTGGTATGGTGGTATACACTTGTGATCCTGGCTACTTGGGAGAATGAGGCAGAGGATTGAAAGTTTAAGACAAGTGTGGGCAGTAAAAAGAACTACCGATGTAGCTCAGTGGTAGAAAACTTGCCTCATCTGCGTGAGACCCCTGCATTTGATTCCTAGTACCACATGGCAAATAGCTGTGACACAATTTATGTAAGATTTTAAAAAATATTTCTGAGTGACCTAATCAGGTTTAAACATAGGCCTACCAGTTTCAATGTTATTATACTTTTGTGTTGTTTCTCCATCTTTTGTGTAGTCTTAGACATATATAAAAATGTTATTTTTGAAACTCAAAATGAAGAATGAAATTTACTTCTTTGATATCAAATCTGTTCTTGTTTTTTCCTGCATAAATATTCAATTTGAGTTGAACTTGAGAATTCAGCAAACATGGATTTCATTTTCCGTTGAAGTGCAGTTTTTTCTTGCCCACACATATAGGAAGTTGAAAACTGCAGCAAAATATTCATTGCTGTTCCATAAATATTAGGGCATTCTTCTTTCACACAAATTCAGAATGTATCTAGGGTCAAGTAGTAAATCTACTGAAGTGTGCAGTAAAACTCCAGCTCACTGAGTACTTCCTCTGTCTCAAAATCTCAAATTCTCAGGCTGAGCAGAACAATCAGAGCAAGAGTCCTTCATCCAGTCATGTACTTACATTGAAAGAAAAGGAAAATACCATTCTATGTTGTTCATTAGTTTTCCTAGCAGGTTTTCAGTAGTTTTAAGACTTGTTGATATTCTGTATCACTCTCAAGTCCAAGCACTTCGGGAAACATTTCAAGATTTTCTTTTTATAATTTGTTTGTTTGTTTGTTTGTTTGTTTGCAGTCTGGGGATTGACCTCAGGGATGCTCTACCCACTGAGCTGCATCCCTAGCCCATTGATTTATTTTTTATTTTTTTAAGTTTTTTTTATTTTTATAGACTTCATTTTGATTCATTGTACACATATGGGGTTCAAATTTTCATTTCTATGATTGTGAATGATGTAAATTTATATCATTATTGTTAATCATACATGTACATAGGGTAATGATGTCTGAAATAAGCCAATCCCCAAAAAACAAAGGCCGAATGTTTTCCCTGATAAGTGGATGATGATATAAAATTTGGTTGGGAGGGATGGGGAGCGAGAGAAGAATGGAATGAGACAGACATCATTACCCAATTTTTTATTTTGAGATAGAATCTTGCTGCATTGCCCAGGCTGACCTCAAACTTGCTGGCCTCTCCTGCCTTAACCTAATGAGTTGCTGGGATTACAGGCATGCACCACTTGCTTGGCTTCATTTTTTTGTTTTTTGTTTTTCGTTCGTTCATTTGTTGTTTTTAATCCATAAATTTTGTCAGTTGAAGTCAAAGGTTTTTTTCCAGAGCTTTGCAGAGATTGGTTCATAGGAAGTATCTATTGAGTAGGCTTTTCTTCTTCAAAGCTCTTAGCAACATCTGGCCTGCTTTTTCTTGAAAGTATTCTGGACACTCACTTTTTAACCCAACACCTGTTGGTGACTCTTCCTTGCTTGCTAAATGGCATCTCTATGTGAAGCATATTCCCACTGACTCATCCCAGGTTTTATGAGCATGTTTGTTAAGTTATTTTTTTTCCATTTGTAATAACGACACTTATAATTCAGCCATGATCCAAATCACATATTTCTGAACACAGAAAAACATTTCTAGTACCAGTCAATAAAGAAAAAAAATAAGAGTATACTCATATAACCTACATACAAACAACTTTAATGGGGTATAATTTTTATTCTACAGACCTAGAAACGTTATTATTTAAATGATAATGACCCCTACAAGTTTTTTCAAACTTTTAAAATAATTTTAAAGTGAATAAACTTCTTACAGTTTTAAACTCTTTTATCTTGAAAGCTTGGGGCAGTTCCTCAACTACTAATCAGTTGCCAGACAAAAGAAAATATAAATATGTTTTCATATTTTCACACCGTTTCTACCTATAAATTGAATTCATTAATTCAGACAAATAATGATATATCCATAATGTCATATCTGTGCAGTACAAATTGCAAAAATTTTCTGTTGCTAGATTTTTAAGACCCATTTCATGATTTATGCCATCTACCAAATATTATGGCCAGTTTGACAATATCATTACTTTCAATTGTGTTCAAAGTTATCGCAAAATAATAGAAAATATTATTATATATATCCTTTTTATTACATTTTAAAATCACACAAAAAATGTGCACTTAAAAATAGTTGTGTGACAGACTGAATTGGTAGTACCAGACATGCGTATTTAATTACAAGTAGGATAAATTGAAAACAATGAAAACATATATATATATATATATATATATATATATATATATATATTATCAGATACATGTGATAATGCTTAGTCTACATTTTAGATATCAGGTTGATCTTTGTCCTGAAAGTATCAACAAAAATTTTGTATTCCTTGTTCATGACATTTAATTTATCAAACATCAGGGCAAAATAAGGACTGATTCATCTCTCTCTGAAATAACCAATGCCTGTGACAAACATCTCTACAATGTCATGTAAAAAGTCAAGCAAATGAAATCACTGAATAAGCAAACTCAAATCGGTGTGTTTTCAAAAGACATAATCTTTGGTAATTTTCCTCTTTAATGTTCTGATCTAGACAATAATGTATTATTTTGGAACAAAGACCATCAATGGCATTGGAATGCCATTTCCAATTTTGGACTAGAAGAAAAAATCTTCCCCATGGTATGATATGTGATGTAAACAGTAGCGACTTTTAAAAAGCAAAATAAAAAGTTGAAAAGAAAAAATGACTGTCTTCCTCTTCTGTATGGGAGGACAGGGTCTTAAAGGATTCCACTGACCTTCATATCCATGTCACTCCAGACCCCTTACCCTCAGGCTGGTGGTCCTTTCATTGTCTGGTTCTCCACAATTTCTGTGGCTACACAGAGAACTATTGAATGTGGGGCCATCCTATTCTGTACTCAGACCTTCATTTTTCTCAGCCTCCTCTTGGAGCAGAGAAGTTGAACAGAGAAGGGGACAAGGGGCTATAGATGCTCTCCCACTGTTTTCTGTACCTATTGCAGATAGAGTGGTGCCCATTGCTGGTTCTGTCAGTGCTGTGGGATGCTCAGCAGAGGCAGAGGCCTTGCTTGCATAGTCCCCTTTCCCTCCCCACACTGGCAGTGGCTGTAACATTCCTAGCTAGGTCAGACGCTTTTACACAGTTTTTTAAACATTCTTGAGTGAACTTGTCTTTGTTTAACAAACAGCCATTTGAGGGATCCGTAGCTACCTTCATAAATGGTTTTCCACAGGATGAAGCACAGTGGAATAGAAAAACTTGAGTTTTTGCCTAAGTACAACCTATTAATAAACAATTTCCATCATCAAGATGGACTTTTTTGTGTCCCCTATTGCAGTAGTGTTTCAAACCTTGTAATTCATTGTCATTACCTTATCAGAGTTGTCTTTAGGTTTAGGCTCCGAATTTTCCTCTCCCAGGTTCTATTTCTCTTCATCAGAAATCACACTGATTTAAGAAATTCCCTCCAATTCTCTTTGACACCAGTGGGAGTATGCTTGCTCTGCTTGGTGCATAAGAGATGATTAGGGCATATAAGTCAGAAAAAGAGGTGCCTCCTGACTTCTGTACAACTTAGAACTCACCAATTACCGGTCGCTTCCTTTGCCTGGCAGTAAAAACTGAAAGTGCAATCAACCAAATGAACATAGTCCTGCTGCTCACTGCCATATAAGTCTCAATGACCTCTCACATATTGCTGTCTGGGCTACCCAGTCTCTGTCCATTCCTGTGAATGTGTATTGCCCACTGCACAAAATTCAAATGTTACTCTTTTCTAATCACTCCCTTACTTGGAGTTCTTAGTGACAGCTCAAGGACATCGATGGGAGTCCAGAGAACTCTAAGAATAATCTTGGTTTTGACAGATGTAGACATGTAGAGCTTTCCATATTTAAAAGCACAGGCAGTATTAGTGGCCTCACAAAGATGTCTACATCCTAATCTTTGGAATCTGTGACTGTTATATTACATGGCAAAAGGAACTTTGCAGCTGTGATTATGTTGAGGAGCTTGAGATGGGGAGGTTGTCCTGCAGTTCCTTCTAAGGCTTTATGGATAATTAAAGATGTTAAAATGGGACAGGGTGGTTAAAAGCATGGACTTTGACCAAACTGCTGTGTGATTATGGATAATTTAGTTTTCTGTGCCTTACTTTTCACCTCTGAAAAATGGAACTAATATTACCACCTACTGTTATGAGGACTAGATGTAGACAGAGGATTAGAATAGTACCTGGCACATCACAAATACAAATGTTAAGCCATTTCTTATTTATGCATCAATTCCATGTGGAAGAAGATTTATTCTGATCTTTGTTCTAGATCTGACAGCAAATGATCAGCATAGTTTATACTGGATTATGTGTAATGATTTCTTTCTTATCTTAGTCTTCGAATTTTATGAATGTAGTAGACTTGTTCTACTACACTATGTAATTGGATATGTTAATTCTTCTTAGAAATCTTCCTTTTAATGCATTGCCTCAATTTACAACTGTCATATGGTTTTGTCTTTGATGCACAAACCTATTGCTTTTCTTATAACCTGGAGGTATAGATGGTTTATTATTTTAGTATTTGATCTTTTATTTTTATTATTTCTTCACTCATTGATACATATTTTCTAGCCATTTGTTTTCTAGAGCATAATAACCTCTAGAACTAGAAGTTGAGTCATTCATTTGATAAAATACTTTTTTCAGCAAGGATCTTTTTATTACTTGTGCATGCAATACAAAAGGAACAGTTCCCATACCTTTCAGGATGCTTATCACGTATATAGCAAGACAGAGCCAAAAGCACATCATTATGGTTAGAGATGTGCATCAATGTTATAGATTGGCAAAAAAAAAAGGCTGAGAGAGTTCAATAAATCTGGCCAGAACTAGGACTCACTGGGTATGCAGGAGTTGACCATGCAAAGAGAGAGCATATCATAGACTATTGTGAAACACCTTAAATAGACACCTTTCTTTGTAATCTATGGTCTAAATTACAGTCAGCTGCCTTCATCGTGGAGCACAATGTTTTACAGTCTACCTTGAATTAGACACGAAATTCAGACTTGAAATCACTGCCTCCATATTAAATTGTTAGAAGCATAATAGTTACATTAAACCTTACTGTGAAGTCTCAGGCAAAAAGATTATTGGTAAGGAATAAGGTAGCATCAGCCCTGTCATTTCAACTGAAAGGTCTAGATGATGTCAGGTTATAAAATTGACTCACCCCAAAGTAAAAACAATTTTAATATCTACTTGGGAAAAATAATCTAACATCACAACAATCTTTCATTGACTTTGGAAGCTTCAAAGCAATCATCTTTTGACTGTCAAAAAAAAAAGTAATAAAGGAAATAAGATATAGAAGAGGTAACTTTCCTTTTTTGTTGTTTTGTTTTTGGGTACCAGGGAGGTAACATTCTTAATATATAAAAAAAAAATTTAAATTGTAATAAAAGAGCAGAAATACATTAGAAAATTGGGCTAAAGAGAGGAACAGACAGCAGACCCCCCCCCCACATACTAAGATTTTAAAATATCTCTTAAACATATAAAAAGATATCCAACTTCACTTTTAGTAAAAAAGATATATTAAAACTACCATTGCTGAGTCTTAAGGGAAATAGGTGCTTATTCATCACTAGTAGGAATAGAAAAATGGTACAGTCCCTTTGGAGGGGAATTGAGCAGTGTCTAACAACAATATAAATATGCATTTTTCCCTTAGCAATCCCATTCCTAGGAATTTACTCTGAAGATACACCCCCAATGATACAGGGGCAAAAAAGGCAAAAACACTTGCATATATATCAGATTCTCTATTGAGGTGTTTTTTTTATAATGATAGAATATTAGAAATAATGTAACTGCCATATGAAGATTGACTAGAATAAACTATGAGGATGCTGTAGAAAATAATTGGGAAAATCTCCATGAACTAATGAGTGATTTTTCAAAATATATTGGTAAATTAGCAGAACATATCAAGGTAGCTCACAGTAGCAGATTAAGGGGAAAGATTTCATAATCTTGTCAACAATGCAGAAAAAGTTTTCAGTCTTGATTTTAAACAGTTCTTGACAAAGCACATCCTTAACTTGATAAGTGTGGCTATATGACACTGACAACCAAAAAATCTTTTAATGGTGAAATTAAACAAAACAAGGTGTCTATTACTTCAAAATTTTTGCAAGTCCTACCCAGTGCACTAGGACAGGAAAAAGAAAGAAAATATAAAAAGCAAGGATGTTCTTTATTTGCATATTTATGAAGATATAGAGAATATGCCAAAAAACTATAAGTAACTGATTAATAAATAATATGGTCCCTGGATACAAAATCTGTGCAGACAAATCAATTCTATCTCAAGTAGTGGTTGCTCAGAAAATGAACTATTATAACATTTACAGTCACCTTAGAAAATATCAAGGGCCTTATTATAAATTCAACAAAAGAAGTGTAAGACTTTTATGTAGAAAATAAACCTTTGTTGAGAGAAATAAATCCAGACAAAGAATATCAAAAGGAAAAGGAAGCTGGAGGAGTCTTGAAATTAGGGGAAAAGATGAAGAGTGACTGAAACACCTGAAATGGTATGCTATCACCTACTTTTAATAATTTTTATGGATGGTGAGATGTTAAATTGTATATTTTCTTTTATACTTTTCTCAATTGAATTGTTTATGAGAATGCATTTTATAAAATCAAGGAAGCCACTATTTTTTCATTTTTTATTGGTTCATAATATTTAACTTTAGATTCATTTTGACATAATTATAAATGCATGGAATATAATTTGCTCCAGTTTAGTTCCTTTACCCTCCCACCCTCTCACTGTTCCCTGTCCTCCACTTTACTGATCTCTTTATTTACTTACATTTTTCTTTAAATTTTTTTATTAATTTTTAATTGACATTTAAAAAAATTATTGTCTTGTAGATATAGAAAATGATGTTTCATCATAGTGTATTCATATATGTGCATTGGAAAGTTAATTCGGGTTCATTCTATAGTTTTACCCTAAACCACCCCTCTCCTTTCCCTTCTTAAAAGCGGAAAAAGAGAGGAGGATGGAGGAAGGGAGAGTAGGTGGGCAGGATTAGGTCAGAACATGATAGTCCAAAGTGTGGGGCTTTGGCCTGCAGAGAACATTGAACTGAAGGAGACTGGAGTCTCCAAAGCAACCTTAGCAGCAAAGCCTCTGCCCTCCTCCTGCCATCCTGTCCTTCACCCCTTTCTCTCCCACAGCCAGTCATATAACCTAGAAATGTCTCTTCCCCACCCCTCTTTTCCCTTAAAGACCCTCATTCCAGACAGGACCTTTGCTAGGCCCAGAAGAAAAGAAGTCTATACAAAAAGGCCAAGAAGAATCGGAACAGACAAGGCTTGCTGGGACCCTCTCAACCTTTTACCTTTAGCTTACTTCTTGTCCAGTCATTTCTATATGACCATCCCTTCTTCATGGAACATAAACATAAAAATAGTTTCCCCTGGATCTGTAGGTCTTCATTTCTGAAGGCTCTTAGGTCAAATAAAAGTGATATTAAATAAATGTTATTATTTTTAAGTGTAGATATATATGCCAGTTTATGAATTACAAGAAGTAATTTATAAAGATAGGACTATTTCCGAAACTCATCTGAATTTGTATTGCAGTTCCCAGTTTGCATTACCAAATGTTGAGACCTTTCATAAGCTTTAGTAATTAAGATACTATGTTAGTGGTAAGAGGATAGACAGTGCAGTGAGACAAAGTAGAGAACTTAGAAAGTGACTACCATGATTTAGGATTGCAGATCAGTGGGGGAAAGATCGGTCTTTTTAATGAGTAGTGCTGAGACAATTGAGTATTTATGTGGAATAGAATGAAATTAAGCTCCTACTACATAGCATAGACAATAATTCTGTGTGGCATATAGAATTGTGTCAATGGCTAAACAATAAAATGCAAGATAATACCTTTGTGACTTTGGAATGGGGGACGTTTTCTTGAATAAGACATACAAAACAGTGACTATAAAGGAAGATATTAAGTTTGACTATACTAGCATTAAGTATTTATCATAATCAGAAGACACCATTACAGAGCAAAGTCATTCTAAACATTCAAAACTAATAGTTGGTGTTAGAAGTTAGCAGCAGTTGCTCTTTTGGAAAAGTGAATTGAGTGGGGTGAGGGGGTTGGGGTGAGGGGAAGAACACTCCCAGGAGGCTGATCATATCTTTCCTAGAGTTGATGCTAGTAATACAGGTGTGTTCACTTTGCGAAAATTCAGCAAACTGCTTAGAAATTGTACATTTCAAAATGTATATGCTATGCTTCAACCAAAAGTCTTTATAAAGGAAAAGTAGTAAGAAGCTATTTTATTTTATTTTATTTTATTTTATTTTATTTTTTTTTTTTAATTTTCTTCTAAGACATTTTTTTTTTATTCTTTTATTTACTTATTGATTCATTGAACACAAATGGAGTACAGCTATTGTTTCACTGTTTGTACACAAGGTAGAGTCACACCATCTGTGCATTCATGCATGTACACAGGGCAATGGTATCTGTCACACATTCTGTTATTAATTTTATCCCCCACCCACCCCGACCCCTCCCTTCCCTCTATGCTAGCTATCTTTCCTCCATTCTTGCCATCTTTCCCCCCCACATTAAGCATCATCATTCATATATCAGAGAGACCATTCGGCTTTTGGATTTTTGGGATTGGCTGATCTCACTTAGCATAAGAGTTTCCAACATCATCCATTTACCTACTATGCTTCAACCAAAAGTCTTTATAAAGGAAAAGTAGTAAGAAGCTATTTTAAAGGAAAACTGCTACGAAGCTATTTGTGAAACATTTATCCAGCAAAATAAGAGAGACTTCTGACAGCTCAATAAGAAAAATATAGACATCTCAATAGAAAAGTGAGCAAAGTAATTGAACACACACTTCAGAAAAGAAGAAATTCATAAGTTTGATTTATACAGAAAGGTGTTTGATCTTATTAATCTTCAGAGAAATGCAGATTAAAACAATTGATGTCTCTTTACACCAAAATTGGCTAAAGTGAAGAATCTGAGAAAACAGTGCATAGTGAGGATGTGGAATAATGGGAACACTACCGCACTTGGGCTAGGAATAAAAATTGGCACAACCACTTTGGGAAATAAATTGTCATTACATAGTAGGTATGGAAGTAGCATACCAGGTGACTTAGTGATTCCTGTTTCAGAAGTGGGTGCTTATGGGCACACGAAGATGTTCAGACCCTTGTTAATGATATCCAAAAACATGAAGTCAATTCAAATATCCATCAGCACAAGAATGAGTACATAAACTGTGGTATCTTTATACAGCCATTTTACTATATAATAGAATGAACTTTTCTGCAAAAAATTCAGATAAATGTATGTATATACATATATACATGCATGTATATATGTATTATGTAAATAGATATAAATGTCTATATGTATATATATACTCATATTTTTCATAAAATTTCAGAGGTGTTTCTTAACTCTCTGAAGTTATTCCCAGATGTCCAGTTAAAAGCCCTTCTTCAAGAAGCACCCTCATATGTCAATCAAAAGAGGATGGTGTAAAAGGTATTATGTACATATTTAGAGTTATCAGCCTGAGCGCATTTAGTTCTGTTAATGCAACAGTGGAATGAAGCCTCCAGTCTTTCCCATTCTTGAATTTTTGTATGTTGTCTTCACATTTGTTTAAATTAGAAAGTAAGACTTGTAATAAATTCTTAAAAAAATTTTTTTAGTTGTTAATAGACCTTTCCTTCCCCTTCCTTCTTTCCTTCCTTCCTTCTTTCCTTTCTTCCTTCTTTGCTTCCTCCCTTCTTTACTTGCTTCCTTCCTTCCTTCCTTCCTTCCTTCCTTCCTTCCCCTTTTTTACTGTGCTGGGGATTGAACCCAGGGCCTTGTTTACCAACTGAGCTACATCCCCAGCCCAATTTTTATTTATTTTTATATGTGGTGCTGCAAATTGAATCCAGTAACCCACACATGCTAGGCGAGTGCTCTACCACTGAGCCACAAACCCAACCCCTTGTAATACATTTTTAACAGCACTGTTAAGGTGTAATTTTCATATCATAACATTTCCCTACTGTAAGTGCTTAATTCATTGATTTTTGACACATTTATAGAGTTGCGTATCTGTCACCACAATCCAGGTTTAGAACATTTCCATCACCTGCCAAAATTCTCTCAAGCCCGTTTGCCAGCAGTTAGATGGGTATTTTCAAATGTAGTACATTTATTGCTTCATGTATTTCAAATGCCTCATCATTAGAATTAGAATAACACATTGTGGAATAGAAACTTGAAAAACATCTACCAAAATCTTTTGTTAAGTGTGGTTTGAGGTTCTATATACATAGTGGGTTAGAATCAGCTCATTCACATCTGTTCTCCATAGGGGGTTTCAAAAAAGGGAACAAACAAGGTTGATTTTTTTGTTTCCTTCATATGTTTTTTGATGGGCAAATGTTGTCATGTCATTCTGGGTGGATATTTAGTTTTAAAAATTTTAATTGGTGTATGCAAAGGAATTCAGATATACAAATTGCTCTTCTATATGGCATTCTTTAGTACTAATTTCTGAGAGAATAAATCATAAAGAAGAGGATGAGGAAAAGAGTGGAAGTCAGACTATATAATTCAATTAAATACATAAATATCAAATTGTTAATTATTTTCATTATTAGGAGTAACTAAAGGAAAGGATGTATTGATCAACTCTGACATTAAGTGTCTCAAACTTGACAATATCATGAATATTTTAAAAGCTTTTCCTTCATTGTACCACTTCATATTAAGATACTAATAACTATAATGTAGATGAACAGGATGAACATATGGAGTATAAATATTATGTGAGCATATTATAGTATTAATTACGAGATACTTTATAATTGGGCTTCCTCAAGTGTTGTGAATGTTTAACAAACTTGACTTAACAATTTCTGCCTAAAGGTGATTGTGTGATATGCAAGTGCAGATTTATCATGTGTATAATTAAATATTTGTCTAAAAAGTGTGACATCAGAGGTTTGTGAGTTTTAAAAATCAAAATACATAATGCCTAGCTAGTTACTAAGTAAAGAGCAAGACGTATCTTTTCTGTTTGTTAAAATATTTACTCTGAATTATTGGTGGAGCTAACTTTTATTGAGGTTTCTCTGTTGCCAGGTACTCTATTACCAAGGTTGCCATCGGAACCCGGAATGACATTGCTCACCATCAGGATTGAGAAAATTGGTCTGAAAGACGCCGGACAGTGCATTGATCCCTATATCACAGTTAGTGTAAAGGGTAAATAACTGGCAAATTGTATAATATTGCTTCTCATTTGGACAATGTTTGTTTGTTTTTGGGTTTTTTTTGCAGTGCTGGGGATTGAACCCAGGGCCTTGTGCTTGCAAGGCAAGCACTCTACCAACTGAGCTATGTCCCCAGCCCAAGGGGACAATGTTTTTGATGGGATAGTCTTGTATATTTGACAACTTATTTAATTCATTCTATGACGAGGTAAAATCCTAGAAGACATCATAACTCCTTCACTGAACATAATTCTGAGAGACTTACAAAAAATATTTTCCTACTTATAATACACACTCACTTTTGCTTTTGAGTTTGTATAGCTCTTTTTGTTCTTCATATTCCATTAAGGTGCTGACTAGACATATGCATTGTCCTTAACAGCAGATACAGCCTTCAGGATATGGGTTAACAATAGCACCCTCACCTTCCATGGGTGTGTAGTTTTCTACGCAAAACCCCATGTCCTGTTTCCCCATCTCTCCTGCTTCAGGCCATCTTCTTCTGGTGCTAGAGAGGTATCTACATAGGGAAGTTCTGCAGAAGCAGATGAGAATCAGGCTTCAGACCATCATCAGTGGCAACAGGGAAGTAGGGTGCATCTGTAACATCCATGCCCTGTATGCTGTCTTGTGGGATGATGATGATTATGATGATGTGATTAAGGAATAAGTTAAACCATTTTAGAGAAATAACTGTACCTAGTACATATGGCTTATTTTTTAAAGATATCTAAATATCCTTTTTTAATTTTTAATTTTTTAAAATTTGTTCTAATTGGTTATACATGACAGTAGAATGCATTTTGACACTTTGTACACAAATGGAGCATAACTTCTCATTCCTCTGACTGTGCACGGTGCTGAGTCACACCAGTAGTGTAATCATACACACATAAAGGGTAATCATGTCTGTCTCATTTTACTGTCCTTCCCATCCCCACCATCTCACCCCTCCCCCACTCCCCTCTGCACAATCCAAAGTTCCTTCCTTCTTCCCTAAATGCCGCCCCCGCCCCACACACACACTATGGATCAGCACTGCTTATCAGAGAAAATATATGGCCTTTGGTTTTTGGGGATTGACTTATTTCATTTAGCATGATATTCTCTACTCCATCCATTTACCTGCAAATGCCATAATTTCATTCTTCCATAAGACTGAGTAGTATTCCTTTGTGTATATGTACCACATTTTCTTGATCCATTCATCTGTTGAAGGGTATCCAGGTTGGTTCCATAGTTTTATCTATTGTGAATTGAGCTGCTATAAACATTGATGTGGCTGCATCACCGTAGTATACTGATTTTAATTCCTTTGTGTATAGGCCAAGGATAGGATAGCTGGTCAAATGACGGGTCCAAGTTCTCTGAGGAATCTCCATTCTGCTTTCCATAGTGATTGCACCAATTTGCTGTCCCACCAGCAATGTATGAGAGTACCTTTTCCCCACATCCTCGCAAACACTTATTATTGCTTGTATTCTTGATCATTGCCATTCTGACTGGAGTGAGCTGAAATCTTAGAGTAGGTTTGATTTGCATTTCTCTAATTGTTAGAGATGATGAACATTTTTCATGTTTGTTGATTGATTATATTTCTTCTGTGAAGTATCTGTTCAGTTTCTCAGCCCATTTATTGATTGGGTTATTTGTTTTTTTGGTGTTGTTTTTGAGTTCTTTATATATCCTGGAGATTAGTGCTCTGAGGTGCATATTGCAAAGATTTTCTCCCACTCTGTAGGCTCTCTCTTCACATTATAGTTTCCTTTGCTGAGAAGAAGCTTTTTAGTTTGAATCCCTCCTGTTTATGGATTCTTGATTTTACTTCTTGGGCTTTGGGAGTCTTGTTCAGAAAGTCAGATTCTAAGCCAACAAGATGAATATTTGGGCCTACTTTTTCTTCTGTTAAGCATAGGATCTCTGTTCTAGTGCCTAAGTCTTTGATTCACTTTGAGTTGATTTTTGTGCAGGGTGAGAGATGGGGTTTAATTTCATTTTGTTACATATGGATTTCCAGATTTCCTAGCACCATTTGTTGAACAGGCTCTTTTTTTCCCAACGTGTGTTTTTTGGCTCCTTTGTCTAGTATGAGATAACCATATTTATATGGGTTTCTTTCTGTGTCTTCTATTTGAAATCACTGGTCTACATGTCTATTGAGGTACCAATACCATGCCAGTTTTGTTTTCTATTGCTCTGTAGTATAGTTTAAGGTCTGGTATTGTGATGCGCCCTGCTTCACTCTTTTTGCTAAGAATTGCCTTGACTATTCTGGGTCTCTTATTTTTCCCAATGAATTTCATGATTGCTTTTTCTTCTCTGTGTAGTCAATTTTATTTTCAAGAGTACATATTTTGTCTTCATTGTCTGAGGTTCTGTCTTCCATGTGGTCTAGTCTGTTGGTGATACTTTCCATTGAATTTTTAATTTGGTTTATTGATTCCTTCATTTGGAGGATTTCTGCTTGATTACTTTTTATGATCTCTGTCTCTTTATTGAAGTGATCTTTCACTTCCTGTATTTTCTCTCCCGTACCATCCTTTATTTTGAAGATCAGTCTAACTATGTGTTTTCTAAACTCCGTCTCTGACGTTTCTTCTACTTCCTTGTCTATGGATTCTATTGTTGGAACATCTTGGTTTGTTTGAAGCACTTTGTTCCCTTGTTTTTTCATGTTGTTTGTGTGTCTTCTCATCTAGTGGTATGGATCAGAGGCAGACAGTTTCAACCCTGTAGTCTTCTAGTGTCCCTGAAGTCTTCCAGTACCTCACCTTTAAGGGGGAGACCAATATTTGCAGCACCCAATACAAAAAATATACAACCTTAAACCAATTGGTTCCTTTTAAGGATGTACAGGAATGATGTGTTTAATTATTGTCTACAATATAAAACAGTAAGTTTGCTACAAGGATTTACTCTTTCAAATGATGGACAATGAGGGAACAGAAGTAGTGTAAGATGTGATGTATATGAGGGAGGAGAGAAGATATAGGTAAAAATTTATAGTAAGAGCGAGGGAGGAATTAATAGAGGTTGTCTTTTAGTATGAGAGAAGTGAGAAAGAGAATCCAGGGAGACAGATAGGTGAGTTAAAAAATGCATACAGATTTTTTTTAAAGTAAAAATATAAGAATATACAACCAAATTGTAATATACTATTCACATATCCCTTTCCTTAATAAATTGTTGAATTAATAATATTTAGATTCAAAGATAGTAGAAGTATGAGAGAGAGGGGAAAAAAAAGGAATGTCTCAATGGAAAATTAAATGATTGCTTCTGTTGGTTTTCAAAAATTTTCTCAGCTTCCCTTCTCCACCAATAGGTGAGGTTTTCTGAAGTTTGATGTTAGCTCCAGTTGGATGGGGTACCAGTTGGGTGGGCAAGCCAATAGCAAGGTGCCCTCACACCCTCTTCCAGTCTTCCTACCTGTTATAGCTGGCCTCTTCTGACCCTGCACACTTCAGGTTTCACTGACCTGGAGAGAGCCCTGTTTTCTCCAGTTTCTCCAACCCGTTCTTGCCCTGGGGCCCTGCCTCTGGTCTATGGCTTTCTTCAGGCTTGCCAGACCCAGACTGGCCCACGCAAACCTAGCTGCAACCTGAGGGACATGGGCTTCAGTTTCCCCAGCCTCTGCCTTGCTGCAGTCTCAAGATCTCAATGCCCTTTCAACGTGAAGGGAGACAACCACACAAAGAAGCCACCCTGCAGAGGCAGCCAGATGGCAGCCACTAGGACATCTAGCTGAAAGATGTCAGGTGCAACCAGACCTGTAGGCACCCTAGTTTATCTCCAGGCTCTGGCTGGTGTCCCTAGACTGAGGCAGCCACTCCCCAAGATGGCAGCAGTGGCAGCAGCAAACCTGTAGGCCCTGGCTGGTGTCCCAGGATGGCGTCGGCTGGGTGTAACTAAACCTTGTGGGTACTGTGACAATGGATTTCCAGGCAACGGTGGACAGCAGGTGATCTACTGGCGGTCTGCAGGTTCTCAGCGGGCAATTAGTGGGTGAATATCGGGTATCAGTAGGTGATAGGCAGACAAGAGTTGGTCAGAGGGCAAATGGTGGATGATAGGTGATGCTCAGAGAGCGATCTGCATTCAAAAGGTGGGTGATCTTGGCAGACAAATGGGGGGTAAACAGCAGGGGCTCATTGGGGAGTGACTGCTGCCTCACAGATAAACAGTATTTCCTCTGCTTACATCCTGAATCACAGAGACAAGTGAATGCAGCCTTCTTCTGGCCCACTATTTTGGATCTCCACAAATGGCTTCTTTTAATCTGTAGTTTTGCATCAAAGAAACAGTTCAAGGCTAAAATTAAATGGAGGAACTTCTATCAATTGCAAAACTAAAGTCAGATCCATGGGTTCATTAGTGTTAATTAAAAAGTAATATGGCCACAAAAAACATTGATGTAGAGAACATGATCCACAACTTAGTCTAATACTGTGATACTTTTAAATTCTGATGTTATCAGTCATCAAACATGTAGTATATTGGAAAATATTTACATTGTTTGGTAGGCCATTTGAAAAACTTCATACTCATTCAGAAAGTACACTAAAACACAAAAATATTTAATAGTGTTGTAAATATTAAATTACCTTTGCATGTATGTTAAAGTATATTTTTATGTCAATATTTTTAAAATTATTAAATGAACTAAATTGTCTTAAGCTATTTAAGACAGCTCTGCTGAATAACACATAAACACTGTGTAGTTATTAAATCCATGTTGAATTTGATTTAACTGAGATTTTAAAACCCAGGACATTAAATACCATCTGTACACCATCTTGTTGTATATCAGGTTATGAATTTAGATAACATATATGAAAAATTGTTTAGTAATGAAAGGGTTTTTGTGGGCAGCTCTCATCCATTTTTGGTTCTTGACTTGAATACAAGAGGGGAATTGTGATAATGTTAGATTTAAAGGCTTTTCTTAATAAGACATATACTTGATCAAAGTTAGAAATTAGTGGCAAGGCTCCATTGTGGCCAATTATATGCTCCAGATTTTTTTGCACAGAAAAATAGAGTGGGCTGTTCCCTAAGAAAAACAGTTCTTTTCACCACTTCACTATGAAAATCAAGTTTTGTCTTCTTCAAGCTTTGTCCACTTGGCCATGTCAAGGCTTCCTTCTCCCCTCCGTGAGGTCTCCTATCCTATATGTATTCATCTCTCTTCACATGCCCCCTGGACATCAGCAGCTCAGGGACCTGCTCACACCAAATAAGAATCTCCTAGACTGAGATTCTCCTCTCAGCTCTTTCCATGCCTCTTTAGGAAATGTAACTTTTGCCGTTTGCAGATTTTCTGTCTGTATATGTGAATGCTCCTAAGCAGAAACTTACTTGTTTCTCCAGATCTGAATGGCATAGATTTAACTCCTGTGCAAGATACTCCTGTGGCTTCAAGAAAAGAAGATACATATGTTCATTTTAATGTGGACATTGAGCTCCAGAAGCATATTGAAAAATTAACCAAAGGTTTGTAATCACCAGTCACTGACTTCTGAAGGACATAGTCCTCATTTGGGTTTGTGTACATTATATACTTAATACAAGATCATACCGAAGTATGTCACATGGTTATGTATATTGACCTGAAGAAAGTCAAATCAATAATTTTTTTATTTTTTTATTTTTTCTGATTTGTTTTTTTTTTCAAAATTTATTTTTTTTTAATTTTAGGTCATTGTACACAAATGGAGTACAATTATCGTTTTTCTGGTTGTACACAAAGTAGAATCATACAATTTGCATATTTATACATATATATAGGGTATAGATGTTTGTCTCATTCTATTATCTTTCCTTCCCTGTCCCCTCCCCACCCCTCATTTTCTTCTATACAATCCATCTCTTCTCCAAAGAATTTTTTTAAAAATTGAATTAGCAATTGTATTATCTAATAATGTGATTAAAATTATTTGATAATAAAATTTCATTGTCTTTTATGACAAAACAGGGATGTTTTTCTCATAGAGAGTTAAGGGAAACAAGGTCCCTCATAATTACCTTAGGTTCCCTTAGGAACCCGATCATTATTTTCAGTTAAAGAATCTTTTTTTTTTCTTTCAATAACATGCTTTGGGTTAAAAGGTACTATAACTGGCCGTTCGTTTGTAAGAATATGGGAAAGGACAAGCTGGGCATGGTGGCACATTCCTATAATCCCAGCAACTCTGAAGACTGAGATAAGAGGATCACAAGTTTGAGGCCAGCCTCAGCAACTTAGCAAGATCCTGTCTCAAAGTAGAAAATAAGAAGGGCTGGTGATGTGGCTCATGGGTAAAGTGCTCCTGGGTTCAATCTGCAGTACCAAAAAAAAAAAAAGAAGAAGAAGAATATGGGAAAGTACAAAAGCAAATTTTTAAAACAGATTACACTTCCAAATTGCACAGTTCTTAGGATTAAATGCTTCCAGTTGCCTTTTGCCAAATGGAATGCCAGTATTTTCTAAAAACACTTTAGAATCCTTTCATTACCTGAGATTGTTTCTGAAAATTTCCTTCTCTGCAGCTTCAGCTTCTAATAATATTTGATATTTTACTTTTCAAATCTGGTCCTGTGGACTTCTTTGTTCCACCATTCAAAGACCTAGCTTTCACCATTTCCTTCAGGACAGTGGTTCTCAGGTGGCACCCAGGGTAGCAGCAGCAGCAGCAGCAGCACCTGAAACCTCATTAAGTTCAGAAGTTCAGGCTCAACAGACCTCTTGAGTTAGAAACTGTGGGGTGGGCCAGTATAAGCCATAAGTTTTAGAAAGTCCTTCAGGTGACTCTGATGTGCACCAAAGAGAGAGTCACTGTGTTAGAAGAATATGTAGCTGGGCTCTGTGGTGCTGTAATCCCAGTGGCTCAGGAGACTGAGACAGTTGTTCAAAGCCAGCCTCAGCAAGTTAGTGAGGCCCTAACCAACTGAGAGAGACCCTGTCTCTAAATAACATATGTAAAAGGGCTAAGGATATGTCTCAGTGGTAAGCACCCTTGGGTTCAATCCCTGCTACCATTAAAAAAAAAAAAATGTGTACTTAGGGGGTGACTAATAAATATTATTGAAGAAATTTCAGTATGAAATTCTGGATCAGAATGTTAACTTTTTTTTTTCCATTTCCATTGCTGTGAGAAGTGGGCTAACTTTTTAATTACACTGTACTCCTTTTGATGACTTGTTTCACAAGATGATCATAACCTAAACTGTATTCAGGAATTGACTATTCATTTTCTCCAGCTTTGACCTTATTATTAAGTTACTATAGTTTTAATGGATATTAATGTTAATGATCATACTTTCACATTACACACACACATTTTAATTAATCTTCCCAGATGTTCTCATTTCTCATTTTGTTCTAGAAATAAATTGCATGGATTTTGAAACTATGCATACCATAGGGCTATAGGAAACATTATTGATTGATGATGTTTTTAATTTTCTCAAAATGATAGTAGCATATTTGGACTTTAACTTTGTTCTCAAACTTGCCTTTATTTTTACATTTGTTCATTCCTTGGACACAGGTTGAGATATGGGTCCCATGGCTGAAGAGACTTAACAATTAAGAAATGTGATCTGCTTAACTTAGAAATCTCTGTAGTATTTTTAATAACCAAGTGTCTCTACTTTTGCTTTGGGAGGGAGGAGCCACCTTTTGTGGATATGGCAGTGGATATGGCGCCTAGGAAAGAGAAGTCACTAGTAACCAACTACTATAATCCTTTTTTGTGGGTGTGGAGGAGTAGATGATTAAGTATGCTCAATTTTCCCTCATCCACATTCCACTGTATCCTGAGCAATTGGTTTTTCTTTCCTCCCTTGATGTGTGAGGCACTGTGTTTGGATCCAAATCCCAGGACTGTACACACATTTCTAAACATCATTAAACTTCTAGTCACTTAGGAGTTTTGTCATCAGCAAAAGTATTAGATGTCTGTTGATTATCCTAAAAACAGATCCATCCCCACTCTGGTTAAGTGAGTCTTACAAAGTAGCCAGTTGAGAGACCTCAACTTTCTTCCATCAGTTTCTATGCCTTTTTTAGAAATCTGTTTTCTTGGCTACATTGGTGAGGTAAGTTATTTCTCTATTTTTAGGTCCCCCACCCTGCAGGGTGGACAGTTTATTTGTTGGGCTTTGGGGACATAGAATTATCTAAACGTCTCAATATCACTTGATTATCGAGGACAGGTAGAACAGGCTTGCCTTTAAACCTTTCCTTCCAAAGCACCATCTTGATACAGAATTCTGTGATTGCAGAGATGAAATGGAAATAGTGATTTGAGCACTGAAGAGGTTGTTAGGAAACAGGTGTCATTTTACAATTGAACCAGCTTGTGATTAATATTTGAGTTCTAAAACACCACCCAAAATTGCCTTTTGTGTTTTCATTTCAGGAGGAAAAGAAATGATGCAAGCTAGAATTTTTTTTTATTTTTTAGGAACTCTTTTAAATTTCTATTCTACCTAATACAGGCGCTTGTTGAAACCATTTCTATAGATACTGCTAATACTTAAAGTATCTTGTGTTTCTCTTGTGGTATTAAATGTTTTCTTCAGTGGTTTATGATTCTACCTGTGTCCATAACTTACATTCTTGAGTCAGTCTAGCTCAGGAAGTTTTGGTATATGTTGTAGAATTAGATGATATGGAGAAATGTCACCCAGACACAGTAGAAGAGTTTGGGGGGATAGTCACAATAAGTTATCAACAATCATGTCATCAGACTGTGTTTGGCCCAGGTTACTTTGTGAGATTATGCAAACCTTTGCTTGTTCATAGGCTTCTAGTGATCAGAGAAAAATGATGCCTAAGAAATGTGTGGTCTCTGGCTTATGTAGTTTGTTCTGATTCCTTAGGTGCAGCTATCTTCTTTGAATTCAAACACTACAAGCCTAAAAAAAGGTTTACCAGCACCAAGTGTTTTGCTTTCATGGAGATGGATGAGATTAAACCTGGGCCAATTGTAATAGAACTGTAAGTGATATACATATAGGATCCATACTGTTTTAATGGTTCCTAGTGCATGTTTCTTTGTAGTCCCTCTTACCCAGAAAGTGACATTGGAATATATCAATCATCAAAGTACTTTTAATAATGATCTTTCTATTGTGGTTACAGATACAAGAAACCCACTGACTTTAAAAGAAAGAAATTGCAGTTATTGACCAAGAAACCACTTTATCTTCATCTACATCAAACTTTGCACAAGGAATGATTCTGACATGAATAACCTGGAACTTCTGTGAATTTTACCACTCAGTAGAAACCATCCTAGCTCTGTGTAGCATATTCACCCTTCAGGAGGCAGGAAGTGAGCTCTACCCATAGGCCAGTGAGTCCATTGCAAAGCTGTACCACAAAACTAAAGTCCAGCACCTCACTGTCGATAAGACTCCTTTGGATACAGGTTTATTGTAGATTTTGAAACATGTTTTTACTTTTCTATCACTCGTGCAATTAATAGTCTGTTTTCCAATTTACCACTGTTCCTACCCTGCTTCCTGGAACAATACTGCTGTGGTAGGTATGCTCATCTTCAAACTTAATACAGCAATAAGAATGTGCTAGAGTTTACACATTTGCTCACTTTTGCTCCAATATGCTCTTTTGGTTTGAATTCACTTCAAACTTTGAAGTGGGTAGGATAGTACCAGATAATGCTTTGAAGGGAATTGGACCAGTTATGGACTTATAGGCTGTTCCTTAGAGGTGGCCTCAATTCACCCTGATCTGATAGTTCTGCTTAGAAATAGTGTGCCTTGGCCAGATCAGTATCCCATATGGGAGTGTTCCCAGGTCGTAGCTGTGATTTTTTCCAGATGAACACATTGTTTTTCTGAAAGTGAGCATATTTTTAGTCATGTTGATTAGCTGTTCTTCTACATCACATTGCTATTCTTTCTGATAATGATTCTAGGGTTAACATTGAAACCATCTCAGAATAGTTGCAAATTTTTAGATGGGTTTATATGTCTTCTAAACCACATCATCTAAAAATAAGTGGGTCAGATGCTAATGAGATACTGCAGAAATACTGCTGTTTTTCAGACAGATTGTGAAACCTTAAAACCCGCATATCTCGTCTTTATAGTGATGAGTATGCAAAATCTGGAAAGATACTCTATTTTTTTTAATATAGGTAGGTATGATTGCCATTTATTTCCTATTTAGATATATTGACATTCTCCATATGAAATTATGCAGGTCATTAGCCTATTATAATTTGACTATTTACATTACTTTTGCCTTGATGAGATAAAACTTTCATAGTACACGAGGTGGATATTTGATACACAGTACATTAAGATTTGTGAGGGGCTTTTGTGGGTTAGATGTAGCACCCACATACTTTAATATTCACTACTTTAAATGAACAATGCATGAAGGGAATGCAGTGTCAATACGTGGCCTATTTTTCAACTAGTATAAACCCTAGTCATACCATCCAATGTTTGCTTTTTAAAACAAGTAACCACTGTGTTAGCCCTTGCACTTCAAGAGACCTAGTCTTTATTTTCAGTTGTCTATTAGATCAATTCTGTTTACTAGATGAATGTTAATAAAAACTATATGAGCCTGAAAGAATTCTCAACCAAATTAAGTCTTCTCTTTCATCTTGATTGGGTTTATTTCAAATGCTAAAAATAACTAAGTCTACAATAGTTCTAGGAAATGAAGAATCTGCCTTAATAAAATGTTCATTCAACTGAAACTCTTTTGAATTGTCAAATCTCCAGACTGTAAACTTCTGAAGGGGCAAGAACCTCATCTTCTCCATGTGGTAACCTTTCTAAGGTGCTTGGCAGCACTCTGTACCCTGTGGAGTACTCAGTACCTTTTTGTTTGATGTTGCTGATGAGACCTAAAAAATTCTCCCTGAAAACCTACTATTAAAATGTAGCAAAACTGATACGTAGTTGTTTCTCTTTTCTCATAGACCATAAGACATGTATGCCAAAGAGATAATTTATATGAAGCATCTAGTGTCCTTCACATAAACATGCTTGAAATAAACCAGTGTCTTTCATCAGAATAAAAGGAGCTTAAATTGAACACTGTGAATAACTTAGTTTTAATTCAGCCCTGAATGAAATGACAAAAAAGAAAAAAGTGATTGTCTTCAAGCAGTTAAAACAAAACACTCCTTACGTCTTTACTTTCCAATGGGGGAAAAAAGTGAGCCACTGGACAATAACTACAACTCTAGCAGTAATACCTGCAGGCTGAAACACTACTGCTTCACAAATGAAATGATTTTAGCAACTAAACCCAGACACAATTAACTGGAGAGGACTTCTGAAACAGACATCACTTTTGTGATAAAAAAGTCTAATTGCATCAAGAGACAGTATTCTCTACACCATCTGTATATGGGCAACTAGGTTTGGGCTTTGCTACACAAGTGGTATAATCAGATGCCTGTAAGGAGTGGCAACTAGGGGTGGGTTCAGAACAGCTCAGACAAACTACATAGAATGCTTTACATCTTACTAATAGAATAAATTTTACAAAAGGCTTCAGAGGGAAAAATACTGTTGTTTTGAATAAAACAATAAATTTACCTTTCCTATTTATCTTCCTACGTGGCATCAGCTTTACTTAAATGCTATTTTCAAATTAGAAGTTATATTAGCTGGCACAGTGGCACACACCTGTAATCCCAGCAGCTCTAGAGGCTGAGACAGGAGGATTGTGAGTTCAACGCCAGCCTCAGCAAAAACAAGGTGCTAAGAAACTCAGTGAGACCCTGGTCTCTAAATAAAATACAAACTAGGGCTGGGGATGTGGCTTAGTCGTCAAATATCCTAGTTCAAACCCCAGTACCAAAAATAAATAAATTTTTTGAAAAATCAGAAGTTATATTAACATCAACATTGCCTTGTATCTTGAAGACATTAAAAGATATCTTCAAAATTGGTGTTTGTGACTTAAATTCTATTTTACAAGGTTAAAAATGGCATAGGCTATTATGTGACGTTTTCCTATTATACACAGCTGTTTCTTGTTATTAAGTGGAAGGCATATAGATTGAAGTCCTTCTGAAAGACTCATAAACTCCTTTTGAATTCTGAGTTATCTTCTTTCAGAGATCCTGTCTTTCTAAACTATTGCCTTCACTAGTTTTGAGATAAAGAGATTTTGTTTCACTCTGAAGCTTTTGCCCCCTTTTCTCAGAATACTCTTAGTGCATTCAACAGAACAATGACATGTCATGCTCTAGGCTTCAATAATCCTATTACTTCCTAGGACTTAAAAGAGAGACCAATGTAGTCTAGCAGGAAACTAAAGTACCAGCCTTTTATAATTTTAATTTCATCTAAGTCTTTAGTCTCTTTAAATGTGCTGTTGAAGTTCCTCTAATTGAAATTATAGCTTTGGAGGACTTATTCTTCGAAACAATGTTGAAAGACACAGTAGTTACAGGTTCAGGACTTTAAATATGGTACAATTCCAGATTCTGAGCCTAAATTGATTTTTAAGTAAAAGTACCAATTTTCAAATATTAATTGTAAAATAATATTTAGCACAAAAAAGTAATTCAGCTCATAACTATAAGATTGAAGACGTGTTATAAGCCTCAGCGTTTGAATCATTCTCTCCTAGGATTATACTCTTCTGATTTTTTTGGTCATTATCCTAGTAAATCAGTGGCAAGATATGGGAAGAGAAGATAATGTACATTTTAAAAAGAAATGTCCTTATTTTTCATAGACATCCCATTTTCACTTTGCTGTTATACACCCTGAATGCAATAATGGCCAACACAGTAGAACTTCAGGTAAAACAATTCTGCTCCTAATGTACAGTCATCCTCAGATAGGCAGTGGGGCTGGAAAAAAGCACATGAGTGTGCTATAAGTAGAGCCACAGGCTTCTCAGGAGCCAAAGAAATCCCTTGGAGAGTCCACAGGTGACCAAGGTCCAGCCTTCTTAAGAGTGAGGAATAGGGAGGGTGCTGCCAGCTCACCATCTTCAGTTCTGAGTCTGAGTTTACACGCTTCCCAAACGGCACAAGTCTCATGACAATTCAATGAATCAACAGACATTGGGGAATATTAATAAACAACTTTTATGAACTATTACTACAAAGAACTTCAGCAAGAAGGGAAAGGAAATTTATGATCTTTGAGTAAACATTTTTAGCGTAACAGTCTGCGACCAGATATTGAGAAAGAAAGATCAAGCTTATAAACACCATTGCTCTGTATCAACTGGAATACACTAAAAATAGGATAATGGAAATACATGTTCTTAAAGCATTTCCACAGGAAATGTTCATATTTTATGACATTCTAAATCATTTAGCAATTATATATGCTACATTAACTAAAACAAAGGTATTCCTTATTGCATATTTCAAAGTTGGAAGGATACTTTAGCTGGAGAGGTGATCTTTAAAGGGGGAAATGATAGTTTTGAATTTTTTGTCTCTAATGCATACTGCCAAGGCAGCTCAGATCTAAAAACAAATCCTTCAAACTTGGATTTTTGAAGCCAATAATCCTTTAACACAATGAATAGTGCACAGTCCACTTTCTGTCAGAGATCGTAGTTACGGGCTTTGTTTTAAAGCCTGCGAACAGTCCTGGCTACTGCTCTGAGAGGCAGATGGAGGCTCATCTCTAGAGCCTGAAGGCGTTAATCTCTTGCAGCAGGTGATGGTGAGTAGTCTTGGGGACCATGGGTTGGGGGTGGTAATCCAGTACCAGGAATGAAGTACTCTCTTGGACCAAATGAGCCTAAAGGTGTAAATGGTGTGGGTCCTGGTAGAAATTCCAGAGGGCCAAGAGGCAGATCCTGTTTTCCAGGTAGAACACCTGGTGCATATTCTCTTAAGCCTAGTGGTGGACGCACACCAGGACCTGGAAAATAGAAAGGAAGTTATGTAAATACCCAGAAATTTCTAAATTGGGATGATTTCAAGGATGTTCATACAGTCTTTAATCATTTCTCCCAAGCCTAGAAAATCAAGTGGTGACATCCTGACCGGCCAGATGAGGCAAACTGAGCTTGAACAAATTCAGGTTACAGCCTATGGCCAAGCAGCCATGAAGCAACACAGCAAGGATTTAAACATGGATCTACCTAGCTCCAGACTTGTCCTTTGTTTCCCCACTATATAACTGCAGAATTATCTCTATTTCACAAGGGCTCAATTTGTATTTGGAAGTACTATATACCATGTCAAGATGATAGATTATGAAATAACGTCATTGCATCAAGGAAATTTTGATAAAAGGAAATACCACTACTCCTGTATCAATTAAAAATGCATGCAGTATTTCAGCATGGACCTTACACATGCCATGAGAATCAAGGTGCACGCCCTCCTGGAAAAGGCCTTCCACAGCCGTTTTCAATTCAATTCAGCAATATTCAGTAGTTAGGTCAGTGTTAAATCCTCCTCCTTCACACTTCCCCTGACTTTTCTCAAGGTGAGGAGGGTTTGACTTTTCGATATTCTGTAACCTATTGCTTCTTCTTCTATTATGGGTGGTTACAACTTTATGGTGTAGGATGTACATATCTGTGACACTTTAAGTTATGGCATGTGTCTCATGCATCTTTCCATCCATTGTAGTATATAGCCACTGATTTTCAACAAACATCTGTTGAAGTAATATTTCTGGCTTTCCTGTACATAGACACTTTCCTTGTCTATGAGAGAGAGCTACTGCCTATCTCAGCTCATTATAAAATTATGCAGTGCCCCATAGATCCCAAGAAACTGGAGGAAATGTTAAAGTGTATTAAGTCAGCATTATCCATGCATTGTGAAGCCCCGAGGTAGCAACTATTTTAGTAAGGAAAAGAAAGGAAAGATGAATATGATTAACAAGTCAATCACTAGTGTTCAGATCATCATACCAAATGGTGGAGGAAGTGGCCAAGGCCCAAAAGGCCCACCAAGCAGAAGTGGCGGTCCATATCCAATAGTTGTTGGTGGTGGTAGAGGCCCTCCCACAGGGGAGCCCATGAGAGATACCCCTGGGAAAGGAGGGGACCCTGTTGTAGGCATGTTAACCTGCAATTTAAGAGTTGAAAGCAGTTAAAGTTTTAAAATTCCTGTATATTAAGACAAAGTACCAACAAGGTGAAAGCTAAACCCCAGGACAGGCACCTCTCCAGAAAGCACCATCAGTGCAGCAAAACTCTACCCTCCCATGCAGTCCCATTGACAGCTTACAGAGGTAGAAGGATGCGACAAGAGCAAGCAGTCAGTGTTACTGATTATGTCTGCACAGGAAAATGCAAGGCAAGAAGACTGGCAGAGTGAGCAGGTGATTTCTGACCAGTACCTCATGCCTATACACTGGTTCAAAGGGAGCCCCTCCCCCACTACATCCCTTTCCTCACAGTAGCTCAATCCTTCCATATTAAGAATGGACAGAACATAAGGAAAAATCCAATCTCTATGCATGTAATAATAGCTACTTCTGAGAGTATCTTCAGTAAGCTTTTCACATATTATTCAAGTCCTCATAATTTTAAGTAGACTATCCTGCTTTAAATAAGAGGGAGCTGAGGCAAATGGAGTATCAGATAATTTGCTGAAGGTCACAGTGCATGTGAAAGGCCTGGCGGGAACTCAATCCCAGCTTTGCCTCTAAGCCATGCTTTTCCACCTCTATTCCTCTCTACCAAAGTATCTCTGCTCTCTTTAAAGTCTTCTACTGTGAAGGGGTTTGGGGTCTAATCTAAGCTGCCCTTAGATAAAAAGATTTCTCCAGAGATGGATATTCCTGGAATATATATACACACACTTGCAAGTATTTTCCAACACAAAGCTATATACACAAATTAGGAAGACAAAGCTTTAACATTTACTTTCACTTACTGTACACCATATAGATATTGACTATTTCCTATGAGAAGTGGGTTGGAAACTAAGCAGTTACATTTTTATTTTAATACAGAGGAGCAGAAGACCTACCAGATAGAACAGCAACACAAGTTACAAAGAATGCACTTATAAAAACTGAGGCCATTGCTGGGGACTGGCTCAGCAGGTCATTTCAGATTATCATTGATCACTGAAACAGTATTTCACTTCCAGAAAATCCATTACCCATCTAATTGAAATCACTCAAAATAAGGTTTGCCTCCTACTGTAAAAATGGAGGGACTCTTAAACAGTGTACTTCCAAACAAAGATAATGATGAATTATGTAATTTATAATGAATTTATTTTGCCTGAGAACATTCAATACAAAATACAATGTAAAGTTGGAGGGATAACTTTTCACATTCTGTAGGTCTTTATGGTTATACATACATCAGCAACACTCCCAAGTTAAGGAGTTAAGCACAGTATTGCATGCAGTTTAAAGCAAACAAGATCAGTGTCATGCTCCTCATATCCTTCCCAGAAATACACAGAATAAAAGCCCAGGTCAATCCTCAAACTCTAAGTACTTACTCCTATTGGATGTTCAGCCATAGAAGTAATGGTGGGAACTGAGGGGGCCTTGGGTTCTTGGGGAACGGTTTGATTGTTAAAAAACAAATGGGATACTACAAATAGAACACAAACAGGGATGAGGCAAAGAGCAAGTGGGGTAGGAAAGCTACATGTTCCTACATGACCTCATGACTCAAAATGCCTGTAGAATTTACCTTGCCGTCATCCATCACCTTGGCTGGAGAAGAAATTCTGGAGCTGCTGTTCATGGGAGCTGGACCACATCCCGGGTCTGTTAGAGGTCAGAGAATGGATTCAGACTTATTCCAGTGTGAAAAGAATAAGAATCCTGCATCTACAATTCTAGATTCTTTGAAATTACTTGGTTCCTTATCAGAGGCAAAGGGTTTCCCAGATGCCTTAGAAGACCATGGAGGACGAGGTAAAAGTCCATCCAGTGACCCTTGGGAAGGAAAAAACAGAGCCCTTGCATGTATTTTTCAGAAGAAATAAACCAACTGTGGACAGGGCAGGGTTCAACAATCACTAGAAAGCAACATTAAAAATTGGTTGCCCAATATGTAAGTCACAATTTATGCAGAGACTTAAACAAGTCAAAAAAGAATTGCCTTGGATTGAAAGAAGAGCAGGAAGCCCTGCACATTAATAGTACTGGTCTGAAACATCAAGCTATGGACTTGAAGTATGTAGGCTGGCTCTTCTTCAATCTGTATAAGCTGACTTCCAATCGTACCAATACTAATGTTTAAAAATTGGAAATAAGACTCTCATATTATTTCATAAATATTCATATTATTTATGAATATATATTTCATATTATTACATTTCATATTATTTCATATTATTATATATTATTGTATATGATATTATATAGTATTATATATTATATATTGTATATTATTATATATAGTATATAATGTATTATACTATATATTATATACTGTATATTATATATTATTTTATAATTAGCATATAATTATATATACTATTTCATATTATTATAATAAGAATGGAAGTATACATGCTGCATGAAGGTATAATATTTGGGAAAGGAAAACCATACAGACTTGATTTAAACATAAAGACATACACAACACAGTGTAAAATTTTGAAGAAAAATAATACAGGGACCTCCAGGAAAAATATGTTTTCTGTTCTACAGCAGATTGTACAGCAAACTATTCATCCACTAACACAAAATTAGAAATTTTCTTCTACATACTGTACAGGCCAAATTCTCTAATGTTGTCATTAGAATACTCAAAGGGGAAAAAATGAAAAAGAAAAAAGAAAAACCCTTGAAACACTTTATTGCAAAGCAACATGTGAATGCTCACCAAATTCGCTTCCAGGCATATCTCCTCCATTGAGAGTAGCAGGGAGAGGTCTCCCAGGTGGTTCTGCTCTCGTTGGAGGGGAACATTCTCCACCTCTTACAGGGAATGGGCCACAAGACCCATTCCGGCTCAGTGCACCTAAAGACAACAGGGCCTTGGTACCACTTTAAAGCAGCCTTTCCACAACCCGCCCTTGAGCAAGTCATTTACATTATTTCATAACCATTACACACAGAAATAAAAAGTAATTTATACACATTCTTCACCAAGAAACAGTCTACCTCCCTTTGCAAAGTGCTCCCTACCTCTCTGGGGAGGGTTCTGTGTGTTTGGTCTTCCCGGCACTGGCTTTACAATCACAGGTTCATCTTGCCGCACTGCCATCTTTTGGGACATTTCCAAAAATCTTCAATATTGAGAAAGAATGGACTTAAATATGAAGCAGTTATTTATTCTTTCTTAGACACCATCTATCACAGCCAAAAACACTACAAAACACATAGTAAGATATCAAAATCACATACTTGTGTCTCAAATAAGCAGCTTCCCTTTTCTCCACAGCTATAGCTCTTTCTGCAGCACGAGCCTTGAGCTATTAGAGAAAAATATTCAAATTCAGTTGTGGTAGGCTATGCACACACTAAGAAAAGGGGGGGGAAATCTTACCCAGTTATCATGAGCTCTCTTCTCATGAGTAGCAATCTGAAAAAGACAACACATTAAAGAAAATATGTGTAGGGAACCAATATAATAGCCTATGATTGTATTAGATATCAAAAAATTCTGCAACTACAGGACAGTACTAATTACTACCTGTTTTTTAAATGAGCGCTCTGTTTTCTGTAATTCTTCCTCCATTTGTTCAATTCTCCACCTAAGAAATATACTTGGTTTTATTAGTCAAAACAATTGAATAAAATTAGAAACAATCTGACCGTGTTCCCTTTACTCTATCAGTTATACTTTTAAAGACTTCATCATGCATAAGAGAAACACTTTTATATAATGATATGAATCCTGTGAGATCAAAACTAATACTACAGCCAGGTGCAGTGGAACACACCTGTAATCCCAGTGACTTGGGAGACTGAGGCAAGAGGATCATGAGTTTGAGGCCATCTCAGCAATTTAGTGAGAACCTATGTAAATCAAACCCTGTTCTCAAAGTAAGAAAAGATCTGGGGATGTAGCTCAGTGGTAAAGCATCCCTGGGTTCAATCCCCAGTACCAACAAAACAAAACAAAACAAAAAACCCTAATACTACATAATTTCTTTATAATTGAATTGTGAGAGATTCTGAATTGATAATTTATAATTTCTTTAACTGTTCATCAATGTGTTTTCAAATGATTCTGCTGGAAATATCTTCCTCCTTAAAACTTCCTTCTTTTTAAAATTATATCCATAGAAGATTGCACAGGTCTATCAAATGGCTCATGAATGGTTTTGGACACATCACACAGCAAACTGCTTTCTTAAAGAATTAATCCAACATACAAACCCCTCAGAACTGTCTGCATGAACCAAATTCCCTTATAGTCTTGCCAGCATTTGGCTGTAAGTCAATTTTTGTTAACATTTTCCATTTGTTCAACTGAAATTTATTTTTTCCTGTGTGAATTGAATGTATTCATATCCACTCAGTATTTATACTTCTGTGCTGTTTTCTTCTACATAATGTGAAAACAGATTAAAGAGAAAGCTAATTCTACTTCATTAGACATTGACACCTTTTTTAGAAGCTGAACTCACTTGTAAGTTTTAACTTCCTCTGCAGTCAAAACCACCTTTTCATCTGCAGCTGACAGCCGCTGTTCTCTTTCTTGTCTCTCATACTCTTCTTGACTCAGTTTCCTAAAAGAAAACCAGTTTTCAAGTCCAAGTTTCTCTTTCCCCCTAGTTCTATTCAAATGTCACTTCCCACCCTTTTCTAAAATGTTTAGGCATATAAAATAGGAAGGAATTCAAATCTGCAATTTAGTAAATCAAACACGGGCAAATCACTTCCATTTTCTAACTTCTCCTCTAAATTCTCTACTTACCAGCAAATAAAACAAACGTAAAAATGATAGTGCCCCAAGGGCAAGTCTCCCATGCTTAAGAGGATGAAAACTCACTTTACTTCAAGGTGGAAAGCCACGACTGATCAACCTAACACAAAAATATCAGGTTAAAGTAGGGGATACTTCTTTGGCATTTCTGCCATGGGTAGGGCACTAAGTACACCTTTGTCGCAGAGGAACTTGTTTCTCAATCCAAGAGTGGTATCACCATGATAAAGATATAGCCAGTCTAAAGAAAAAGCTTTTTACAATGTCTTCTAACTATACAATTAACTACCAACATTTTCACACTTTAGACACCTATTTCAAAAGCACTGTGACTAAGCAAAATGGCAAAGCTGAGTTCTGACAATGCCTGCCAAGCAGAAAAAGTATCCAAACTGTGCCCCTGATAAGGATATTATCTATGGACAGCAAGTTTTAACTTTGATCATGAAAATCAAGATACTCATGTACAACAGACGTAGACACATTGAATGGTAAAAAATTGTATTTTCCGCTATGCTTGTCCTGCTTTAGCCATAGTTCCACTTCAAAGGATAAGTAACTTGAAAGTTAATTTTCCATGAATCAAAAGGAAAATTAGAACTATATTAAAAAAGGTTATTAATATCAAATAGAAAAGTAGGATGATGCATTCTTTTATAACTGCTCCGTTAATTCTTCAGCAAAATTTTATGTCTATAGTGTACTAGCTACCTTGTAAGGTGCTAAAGAATGAAGGAGCTCACTGTATAAGATATAAATGATGACGAAAGGAATATAATAATTTCCCCTAACTCTGACGTAAGAAGGAATGTGGGAAAAAATGAGTCTTGAAGAAGAGAGGGAATTTTGTTTCCAATAATCAGTGAACTAGCCTGAGAGCACTAAGAGCAATCAAAACATTTTAATAAGAATATACAGAATGTGTTTGAAGGGATCAGAGCTGACCAGGCAGTGAAGATCCATGTATGTGGCCAAGATCCATTAGAAAAGGAATCTCATAATCACAAGCTAGGCTGGCATTTTAAGGTACTTTTCTCTTAGGTTCACCCACACATTGAAGATAACACAAAGATATAAGGAGTCTGAAGAAAGCCTTCATCAAATTCCTGGGCTCAGAGAAAAAAGGGTTTAGGGCTCCAAGGAAGGGGGATCCCTAGTAAAAGCCCTAGGCTTTGGGTTAATACTGGAAAGTACTGCACACTTCAGTAATCACCAGACTAAATGTCCAAAAGGAACAATACTGAAACACTGAAGGGACAAAAGTCATTTCTGAATGATCTGAATTGCTGATTAGGTTAAAGTGACAATCTTACTAAAGTAACCTCAACTCTTTCCTATAAGAAGATAACTTCAGAGTTTGGAGTTGTGGCTCAGTGGCAGAGTGCTTGCCTGTCATGTGTGAGGTCCTGGGTTCAATCCTCAGCACTGCATATAAAATATATGAAATAAAATTTAAAAGATCCATTGACAACTAAAAAATATTTTTAAAAAAACAAGATAACTTCATCTTAGGCCTCAAATTTCATCTATAATTATCACAACATTTGCCAATCAAAACTCCCCAAGTATTCCATAAGAAAATTCTGTGAGCAAAACCTAGCAGAAAAAGGAATCCCCAATGGGGTTATCACACGTCTTCTAAAACCACTGTACTTTCTATAGTGAAGGAAGTAAAGTCAAGATTATGAATCTCATCAAAGGATTAGAAACTACAAAACTAAGAAATAGCTGGGTGTGGTGGCCTACCTATAGTCCCAGACACTCGAGAGGCAGGGGCAGAATGATGATTGAAGATAGCTTGGAAAACCCAGTGAGACCCTGTCCTTTAGGAGAAGAGCAAGAATCAGGGGAAGTATCTCAAAGGAAGACAACATGCCCGAGGTTCTGGTTTGAGCTTGTGGTACCCACAAACAAAACAAAAACCTGAAAAGGGCTGGGGCTGTGGTTCAGAGGAGCAGTGCTTGCCTCACACGTGTGAGGGACCACGTAAACTAAAGAAGTAGAGGTATTGTGTCCATCTACAACTAAAATAATATTTTCAAGAAACTGAAATATAGCAACTGAAATTAATAACTCATTAATGAAGGATTTCAGCAGCGATTTGAGAACTAAAATAAATCAGCACTTTTAAGAGAGGTCAGAAGAAAATATTCAGAATGAAGCAAATTCAGAATGTAGGAGTCAGGGGAAATCAAATTCTAACAAGTTTTATGAGAATCAGAAAACAGAATGAGGTGAAATTAACATTTAGAAAAAAGACCCCAAAATTCAAGAGATGGTTAAATGGCCCCAAGCAGCATTAATGCAAGAGGTAAAGGGGTTGTGGCGGTGAGGGGAGGAGTACAACTAGACACTTCCTAATACAACTGGTAAAAAACTGGAGAAATGACTATAGGAACTAGGGCAGGGGTGAGACATTAGAAAAAGGAAAGAACAATAATAAAGGACTCCTAAAAGAAAAATTTTAAAACAGAAGATAATTGGCTATCCTTAAAGTGCTAAAACCAAGTAACAGTCAAAATTCAGTAACCAGAAGGAAGATCTTTTAAAAATGGAAACTGGTTTTAACTCTAATTGTGAAGCTCATAATGTCAACCTATTATACTACGGATTATAAAGGAAGCAATATTTAATGGATAAAAATGCTATTCTCTGTTTCTTCTTAGACTACTCTGATATACTCATCAAATCACTCCCTAAAGGACAATTTTCAAATAGAATGAAAGTAATTTCAAATGAGAGACCAAGAATGAAGAATGAAGAACTACAGAAACTATATATATGTATATGAATTGAATAAATGGTAATGACTATCTTATGGAGTTTGCAGTATATGAAGGACTGACATACATTACCACAATAGTATCTAAACTAATTCAGAAGCTACTTAGAGCACATAAATAAATAAATCTATTAATCTATGTCAGGTTTTTATTAAGTCCAGAATATACACCATGGCCTTTAAATTACAAGAAGATGAAGAAAATGATCTATGATTACACCAAGCTTACAGAGGAGATGGGCAAAGTAATTAAAAATATTCAAAGTATTCAAAAGATACAAAAAAGAAAAAACAGGTCATGAAATAGAAAGCAAATTCTTCATGAACTTCAGGCACATATTGACTGGACAGACTTGTATTTGAGAAAGTTCATTCAAGCAGTTGTAAAGAAAAGTAATCAGAATTTGAAAGAAGTTGTATCAAAAATGGAGAATGAAGACAGGTGATTAGTTAGGTTAGTAACAGAAAAGATGACAGGAACGAAAATCTCTATTAATTACAACTGGAAGAAACAATAAATAATCTTTAAAAAAGACAATATTACCTGTATTAGGTCTCACAGTGATAACAGTAACACACAATGATAATCTTACTTTTGCAGCACCATCTCCTTTGGTTGGTAGAATTCATTTAAAATCTCTACTTTCTGCCTCAGAGTTTTGCACTCATCTTCCAGCTCCGTTTTAGCAGACTGCAGTGAATTGCGGTCATCTTCTAATTTCTTTCGTTGATCTGTAAAAGATAAAACAGCTGATCTCTATATGTGTACAAGGACTTGAGAACTTGTTTGAGGGGGCAGGGCTGAGAGAAGTGAGATGCATAAAACGAATAAGCCATTCTTTGTCTTTCCAACAAGATATTAACATTCGGCAATTTCTTCTCAAGAAGAACCCACCTTCGAAGTTACATTTTGTGGACATCAAATCTCTCAGCTTAACTTCTAAAAGTTTGACATCCTCTTCAACTACTGATATTGCAGTTTGTGTCTAAGAATTGCAGAAGAGAGACATATTCTTAAAAGTGAGGCACAGGAAGAATTCACAGGCACTATGGGACTCTTACAAAGAAATATACCCGAGAGATGTCCATCAACTGCTTAATGTGATTTTTCATCTTCTCACTCTGTTCACCTGAAAAACAAAAGACGTTAATTCCTTTTTATTTCCTTGTTTTTTAACTCTGTGTTTTCCCCAAACTAAATAATGACCATTTTCAAACACTGAAA
>JAJEJO010049128.1:606-134061 GCA_020662805.1 Glaucomys volans
CGATCCCAGGGGCTCCGGGCAGACCTCTCCAGGAGCAGCTGGAGGCCAAAGGAAGCTGGAAACGGAACTTCTCTGCCAGTTAAGCCGCCAAAATGGCGTGGATTAGTGGATTAGTTCCAACTCCCCACCGCTGGATGTCCCAGGTAACCCGAGATGTTCGGTCTCCGCCTGGAAGGCCGCCGGCCGGTGCCGGAGCCGCGGCCAGCGACTCCAAAGCGCTGCTGGGGACCCGCACTCACCCGTTGGCTGGCGCAGACCCAGGTCGGCGGCTCTGAAGCAGCTGCCGGGCCCGGTGCTCCCGGATGGCAGCTGCCTGCGGCGGGGCCAAGCCCAGCCCAGCAGAGTTGGCTCCGGAGCGGTGACTGGGGACTCCCTATATGTGCCTTGAATATAAAATCTCGTTGAGAGTCATATTCCTGCTGTTTGAATCCCGAGCAAGTAGGAATCCACAGAGCAAATAGGAATGCAGCCTTCCTCTAGCCCGCCATGTTGGATCTCCAAAGTTTGGTGTTTTTTTGATATGGTTTATTTCACTTAGCATGATAGTCTCCAGAATATCCATTTTCTGGCAAATGTCATAAAATCATTCTTTTTTATGGCTGAGTAATATTCCATTTTGAATATGTGCCACATTTTCTTTATCCATTGATTTGTCGAAAGGACATTTAGGTTGGTTCCATAGTCCAGCTATTGTGAATTGAGCTGCTATAAATTTGATGTGGCTGTGTCACTGTAGTATGCTGATTTTAACTCCACAAAGGATATTTCAAAAAATACAAATGAGCACCCAGATGAAGAGATATGTAGGACAAGGTTCAGAAGGCTCCTGAGCACAAGAGCTCTGTCCACCCATCTTATGCTCTTTTCATATGTTTGAGTTTAACAATTCAGAAGCTCCCTGAACTCCATCCTTTTGGGTCTTTAAAAAGGCTTCATTATGCAAGCATGACTGATTAAAGCATTAGACATTGGTGATTAGCTCAACCTTTGGATCCTCTCTCCTCGCTGGAGGTCACTTTGGAAATTCCATAGACTTAGGAGCAGTGTGCCTGGAAATAGGGATAAAGAATAGATATATATTGCTTACTACAAATCACAATATCACAATAAATTCAGAGACAGAATGCATATTAGTGATTGCCACGAACTGGACTGGAGTAAAGGGAGAACAGTGAATGACTTTAATTGTTATGGAGCTTCCTTTTGGGGTGATGAAAATGCTCTGGAATGAAATAGTGGTGATGGTTGTACAATATTAGGGATATACTAAATATTAATGAATAATATACTTTAAAATGTTTAAAATAGTGAATTTTTGTTGTGTGTAGTTTATTGCAATAAGAAAAATACCCAATGGGTTGTTTTGGCCTTCCGACCCAAGCTTGATAACCCTTGCTCTAGAAATTTAAAAATTTATAACATTCACAGTCTGGCCAGAAGCAGTATTTTGCCACTGTATTTGAAATGTGAAAACTATTATTAGTACACTTACCCTGCCCTTTTAGTGCTAGTTATCATATATTATATCTACATACATTGAAAATTCATCAGACATTTTATATTTCTTGCCATCAGATAATGCTTTTTAAAAGTTCAATAGGAGAAAATTGGTCTATCATATTTACCTATTTACTATTTTGTTTGCTCCTCCATCTTTCCCGAAGGTTTACATGTTGTTCAGTTATCATTAGCTTCTTGTCTGAAAAAAAACCCTTGCAGTTCTTTTAAAGCATTATATTCTGGCTATAAATGCCCTTTTATGGGAATGTCTTTATTTAACCTGTTTTGCATGAATATTGTTTTCACTGCAAATAAATTTTGAAATGATCTATCTTTTCTTTTTGCATTTGAAAAGTAGTGTGCCAGTTCTTTCTGACCTCCATGTTTCTAATAAGAACTCTAATGTCATTTGAATCATTTTCGCCATGAATGTGATGGTCCATTTTTTTCTGTAGATATTTTCAAGATTTTTATCCTTAGTTTTTTAGAATTTGATTATGATGCTTCTTGGGATGAATTTCTTTTCAGTTCTCTTATTGGGAGTTTCCTCAGGTTTTTGAATGGTTACATTTTATATGTTTGTTCAACTTGGGAGATGTCTTCTTTCTTCAAATATTCTTTCCAGAAGCACACTCTCCTGTCTTTCAAAGACTCAAATAATGCATATGTTTGACCATTTTTATTGAGCCATAGATCCCTAAAACCCATGGCATATTTCAAGATTTTTCTCTTTGTTGTTTAGAAATTATAAGATCTATTAATTAATCTTTTTATGTTTTTATCAGTGTGTTATAATGATATACACAGTAGTGGGATTCATTGTGATATATTCATACGTGCACATAACAAAATTTGATTAACTCCATTCCCCATTGCCTCACCTCTCCCTCCCCTTTACTTATTTACCTTAAAGTTCTCTGGCCCTCTCCTCAGTCATATTCATTGTTCTATTGCATCCATTAGTGATGTTGAATATTCAGCAGTGAAATTATTACATTACGAGAGCTGTAACCTCGTCACTGAATTAATCCTTTTGATAGATAAAGATTTGAATGGACTACTAAGTGGTAACAAGTTGGGCCCAGCTAGAGGGAGTAGCTCACTGGATGCATGCCTTTGGGGTCTATATCTTGCCAGTGGCTTTGTCTGTTTCCCTTTCTCTCTCTCTCTCTCTCTGTCTGCCCCCTTCTCACCCTCCCCCCATCCCCACTGCCATGAACTAAGCAGCTTTTTTCTGCCACACCCTTCCACCATTATGTTCTGCCCCACCTCAGGCCCAAAGCAATAGAGTTGGAGGACCATTTCTTCTCCTCTAAATTGCTTTTGTCGGGTATTTTGTATACAGTGATGAAAAGCTGACTAGCACAAGTGAAGTTTTCTAAAATGTCAGTTTCCATAAATTTCATAAATTTCAATTCTAATATGTACAGCTTCTATATCTTTGCTGAGTTTATTATTTATTGTCATATAACAAATTACTAAATGTGTTAATGACTTAAAATGTGCATTAGGCTGTTTCTTTTACAGTAACAAATACCTGAGATAATTAACATGTAAGATCTAAGGCTTATTTTGGTTTGTGGTTTTAGAGATCTCTGTTCATTATCAATTGGCTGTGTTGCTTTGGGCCTGTAGTAAGGAAGCATATCATGGTGAGAGCATGCGATGGAGAAAAACTGTTCACCTCATGTCCAAGAGCAAAAGAAAGGAAGAGGAAGGTGCCTGGGCCCCATTATCCCCTTCGAGGGCATACCCCCAATGACTGGAAGACCTCCCACTAAACCCCACTTCTTGAAATTTCCACCACTTCCCATAGTGCCATTTTAGGGAATAAATCTTTAACAAATGGGTCTTTTGGGGACATTACAGATCCAAATATAGCAACACACATTTGCTATCTCACATATTTCATCAGAGATTTGATGTAATATAGTTGGATCCATGACTTGGCTTCAAGGTCTTGAGTCAGGGCTCTGTTTTCCTTTGGAGGCTTAACTGGTGATAGCTGTACTTCTGCATTCACTCAGGTTTGTTAGAATTTATTTCTTTGTCTGTTAGACCAATGACCCAGATTCTAACTCATTGTCAGTTGGAGGACATGCTTGGCTTCTAGAGGTAAGTTCCTAACAACATCACCTTCTCCATAGGCTTTCTTCCAACATGTTAACTTGCTTCTTCAAAACAAACAAGCAAGAAAGCAAGTCTTTTAGCAAGATAGGACTTGTATAAGGTAGTATCATCTTGGATGTATATCCTATCACCTTTTCTGTATAGCATAATCATGGGAGTGACATTACATTATCTTTTACCATATTCTACTAATTAGAAGAAAATCACAGGCCTTTCCCACATTTAAGGGAAGGATCTTATACAAAAAGCATGAATAAGGGTTTGAGGTTGTGGCTCAGTGGTAGAGCACTTTCCTAGCACATGTGAGGCACTGGGTTTGATCCTCAGCATTACATAAAAATAAATAAGTAAAATAAAGGTATTGTGTCCATCTACAACTAAAAAACATAATAAAAAAGATTAAGCAAGAAATGAGACACTTTTAAAAAGCATGAATAAAAAGAGGTGGAGATTATTGAAGCCACCTGAAAGTCTACCCTAAACACCTAAAACTTGTTTTTTTTTTTAACATTTGCTGCAAGAATGTTCAAGATTTCTTATTTGAGCTTTTTTATATTAGCTGTATTTGTCACATAATTCAAACATCTGTGTCATCCTTGTTTTCATGTCCATTTCTTATGGTACTTGGCATTTCCATGAATTTTCTTTTTTTTGGTACTGGGGATTGAACCCAGGGGTACTCAGCCACTGAGCCACATCCCCAGCCCTATTTTGTATTTTATTTAGAGACAGGGTCTCACTGAGTTGCTTAGGGCCACACTAAGTTGCTGAGACTGGCTTTGAACTCGCAATCCTCCTGCCTCAGCCTCCTAAGTGCTGGGATTACAGGCATGTGCCACCATGCCCGGCTTATTTGCATATTTTAAATGATAGAATATGTTTTACAAAATTCATGTTTAATAGGGATTTGTATTCTATTTTATTAAATGTACTTCAATAACTTTACCTCCAGAGGTACTTCATTGCACTGGTGTTCTTGTGTGAAGTAGAACAATTTGCATTCACCAGTTCCTCTGGCATCTCATTTGCTTTGTGCTGAAATTATAGTTTTGTCTTTATTTGCCTTGCCATTTTCTCATTTTTTGTTTCTAAGATTTTTATATATTATTTTCACAAAGCACTTCTTCACTACAATCATCTTGTTTATTAGATTACTTGATTATTTTCATCCTTTCCCCTAAAGAACACAAGCTCCAGAATTGCTGTTTTATTCCTTGCTATATCCTCAGTTTCAAGGTCAGGCACTCTGTGAATGTTTGTTAAATGAATGCATCACATTTAATTTCTTCAATTGCCTCAGTAACACAGAGGTGGAAATACTTATGTCATTTGGGGGAGAACAGTAGAGCTATGTCATGGTGTGGATGCTAGCGGGCAAATGAGATCTCCTGACTATGAATCTGGGGACAGCATACCAGCTTCCACAGTGATGCTAATTGAAAACTGTGTTTCAGCAAAATTGCAAAATATAAGCTGAAGTAGAACATTGGCATTGTACTTACACAGTTAAAACTGCAAATGTTGAATCTAAGTTTCAACTCCATAGGAAGATAATGAATCCCCTAAAGAGATTGTTTTTCAGAGAGCACCTAGGACTGGCAAAGATCATGAAACATCTCATTACCAAAGTTGAGGAATTGTAGAACTTAGACTTGATTTAACAGGCAAAGGGAGCAATTTTAAGTTAATGAGCAGGGAAAGAATATGAAAAAATGGTGTTTGCACATGAATAAATTTTTCTATGCAAAGGGAGACACCCAACTATTCAATGCTGTCATTTTGGATGGTGCTTCTGGTCTGCTAAGTGGGAAGAATAATGTTATGAACTGAATATTTTGTTGTTCCCAAATTCATATGTCAAAGCCCTAACCCCCAATATGATGGTATTTGGAGATGGGGGCCTTTGAGAAGTGCTTAAGGTTAGATTAGATCATGAGGGTAGAGAATTCATGATGGAATTTGTGGTTTTATAAGAAGGGAGGACAGGGGGACTGAGATAGACAGGCAGAAAATGCAGAAGACAGTCTACTTCCAAGCCAAAAATAGAGTCCTCACAAGGAACTCAAGCATCTAGACATTCTGATCTCAGATTTCCAGCCTCTAGAACTGTGAGAAAAAAGTCTTCTATTGTTTTAGCTCACAGTGTAGGTTATTTTGTTATGGCAGTCAGAGGTGACTATGACAACTAGGTAGGTCCCTTGTGGAACCTTCCATATTGTCAAGGGCTCCCAAAGAAACTGTGTTTTAAGAAATGCGATGAAGTGTAGTTTCGAGACACATTTTAAGTACTTTTTAATAACTGTATTTGTAGTCATGAATTACAATTTTTTGCTACATTTCTTGATCTGTAAAATGACCACAATTTGACAGTAGTATTTGTCCTAAAACCCCTTCCTTTTAGACGCATTCCTTGAGGCTACCTCTGCTTGCGTGGCTCTATGCTTTTCACTCAATAATTTCCTTTCTCAGTATGCTGTAGAGCTTGGAAAGTTCTGATGTCTCATTCAGTGATTCATCCTATTTATTGCCTAATTTAGAAGGACAGTGAAAGCACTTGTAATTACTTTGTGATTTTCCACATTGACAGCTTAGCTAAGATATGACAAGCCCCGAAGTAATCCAAGTGCTTTTAAGTTCTTTGCAGGCTGGCAGAGTGCATGCCTGAAAAAAGAGAACATAACAGAACCAAACTTGACACTGGGCTCTCCAGCAGTCTCTGCTATCACTTCCCTCATGTTCTGCTTCCATGTGAGTTGGCTTGTCATTAAGATGACCAACTTAAGCCGGGCATGGTGGCGCACACCTGTAATCCAAGCGACTTGGGAGGCTGAGTCAGGAGGATCATGAGTTCAAAGCCAGCCTCAGCAACTTAGCGAGGCCCTAAGCAACTCAGTGAGACCCTGTCTCTAAATAAAATACAAAATAGGGCTGGGGATGTGGCTCAGTGGCTGAGTGTCCCTGAGTTCAATCCCTGGTTCCAAAAAAAAAAAAAAAAAGATGACCAACTTAAATCTAAGGCCTAGACTGCGTACAATGGTATCCTCCTGGGTCATCCCTAAAAGACCTCCTGCTTCCAAATCTCTTCCCTGCTGCCTTGCCACAGTGCCAAAATATTCCACCTCTATGAATCAATTTCTGTATGATGTTACCCAAGAATATATGCTAAAATTGTTTATGATAAAGATAAGGACAGATGTCAAATTCTTCAAGGCATCCTTTGTGTCAGTTTCTTAAATCTATCTTCATCATGATTCTTTCCATATCCTCAACAAGTCACAATTTAATGAAAAGGAATCCTTTCTTTAGAGTCATGTGTTTTGCATCCAGGATTCCCCTTTTGAAATGCAAATTCTTTATATGAGATAAGTTAGACCATTTGAAACTGTGAGCACATTAGGATGAGTTCACATGGTACAGTGGATGGAAGGTGAGCTCACAATCCTGTATATCTGGGTTCAAGTCCCTGTTCTTCCTTTATTAGCTATGTGCCTTTGGGCAAACCTCTAACTCTCCAGGCCTCCATTTTCTGAGGATAATGTTAATTACAGGGTTTTCGTGAGAAGAGGACCCGTTTATGCGGGTAATGTAGAGACATTGGGTGGCCAGCTTTAGAGACTCCAGACTTTATAAGACATTTGTAATATGGAAGGAGCACTAAGAAATGGGAAGAAGCTAGGGAACATTCTTGTGGTGTTTTAATGCGGCTACCACATTGATCTCTTCATGCTGATATACTTATCAGGGGTGGATGATGCTGACATGACAGAGTGGAGCTAAGTCACTCCAAGCTGTCTGTATCACTGGAGCTCATGAACATGCCAATGTCAAAAGATGTCCTTGAGAACAAACTTGCTGAGTTCATACTTTTGCACAGGGCTCAGTCTAGGATGCTGCTACAGATAACAACGATAATGACAACAATAAAAACCAGCTTATATTTACATGGTGTTTGCTATGATTTGGATATAAGGTATTCCCCAAAAGCTTCTGTTAATGCAGGAATATTGAGAGGTAAAATGAGGAGACTATGAGTACTGTAACCAAATCAGTTCATCCTAGTTTGAATGGACTGCCTGGGTGATAATTGTAGCCCTGTGGGTTGTGACTGGAGGAAGTGCATCACTGGAGGTGTGCCCTGGACAGTTTGTTCTTTCTGCACCCCTTCCCTTCCTTCATTGCTGCCATGATGAGGAGAGCACCTTTCCTCTGTCATGCCCTTCCCCATGAGGTGTGGACTCACTTTGGACTCAGAGCAATTGAGTCAGCCATTTGTAGACTGAGATATCTGAAACTGTGAGTCTGACATAAATTTTCCCTCCTCTAAGTGTTTTCTTTTTCAGGTATTTTGGTCACAGCAATGGAAAAGCTGAATAAAGCAGTGTTCAGTTTGTGCAAATTACTGTTCTAAGCACTTTACACATATTAATTTGATTTCATTTTAAAAAAACACCACAGCAATAGATGTAATTATTATCTACATTTTATAAATGAGGAAACAGGTGACAGATATGATGTAGGTAATAAACCTCATATTTTCTGAAGTTATTTAGAAAGAGGACTCTTTGCCTTAACCTCAGTAGTTACACTTTTGGTAATAGTATGCAATCCAGTTAATGGCCACTGTATTTTATTGTATTTTTTTTTCCTTTTTATTGTTTTTTTTAGTTATATGTAACAGCGGAATCCATTTTCACATTATTATACAAGCATGGAATATATCTTTTTCTAATTCAGACCCCAGTGCCTCACCTTTCCCTTTTCCCTCTCTATCCCTACTGCCATCCCTTTATTGATATTTTTACCATTTGCCCATAGGCATTTTTGGAAATTAATTTCTTCTGGATATATATGATGGTGAAATTGACTATGGTATATTTATATACGTACATAGGAACGTTAGGTCAAATAGCTGACAAAGTCACTGAGTCTGGAGATTACAGTCATGGGAAGCAGAGGGAGAAGAGTCCAGATAAATAGGGACAGAGCCAGCAGTTTGACTGTGGTGGTGCTGTGGTGGAACACTTTGCCTCTGAGGCTCAAACCTTAGCTGCCCCATAAGAGTCCACTCCCCAAATACCCTGTGATTGTTAATTTTATGTATCAGCTTGGCTGTGATAAGGTGCCCAGTTGTTTGTTAATTACTAGTTGAGATGTTGGTATGAAGGTTTTCTGTAGATGAGATTAATATTTAAAATCTGTTAGCTTTAAAAACAAGAAATTTTCTGGGCACAATGGTGCACACCTGTAATCCCACCAGCCCAGGAGGCTGAGGCAGGAGTATCATGAATTCAAAGCCAGACTCAGCAATAGTGAGGTACTAAGCAAATCATTGAGACCCTGTCTCTAAACAAAATACAAAAAACAGGGTTGGTGATATGGCTCAGTGGTCAAGTGTCCCTGAGTTCAATGCTGAGTACAAAAAAAAGGGGAAATACCCTTGGTAATGTACATGGGCCTGACCCTTTCATTTGAAGACCTTAAGAACAAAAACTAAGGTTCCTTAAAAAGAAGGAAGTCCGCCTCAAAACTCTAATATTGAAATTCTACCTGAGTTTCTAGCCCACCCTCTGAATTTTGGATTTGCCAGCTTCCACAAATACATGAGCCAATTGCTAAAAACAAATCTCTTTTTTTCCAGTTTCTCTTATTTTTGAAAGATTTTTAGTTGTGGATGGACATAATGCCTTCATTTTTTTAATGTGGTGCTTAGAATCAAACCCAGTGCCCCACATGTGTTAGGCAAGTGCTCTACCACTAAGCTACAACCCCAGCCCCTCTCTTACTTTTAATTTATTCTTTTTAAATATACATGACAGTAGAGTGTATTTTGACATATTATACAAACATGGAGTTTAACGTATTCTAATTAAGATCCCATTCTTGCGATTGTATTTGTTGTGGAATTTCACTGGTCATGTATTCATATATGAACATAGGAAGGTTCTGTCTGAGATATTCCACTGTCTTTCCTATTCCCAGCCCCCACTTCCGTTCATTTCCCTTTGTCTAATCCAATGAACTTCTACTCTTCCCTCCATACCCCTTTTTGTTTGTTAGCATCCAAGTATCAGAGAGAATATTTGGCCTTTTGGGGTGGGGGTTTGGCTTATTTCACTTAGCATGGTAGTCTCCAGTTCCATCCATTTACCAGCAAATGCCACAATTTCATTCTTCTTTATGGCTGAGTAATATTCCATTGTGTGCAAATGCCACATTTTCTTTATCCATTCACCTATAGAAGGACATGTAGTTCCATAGTTTAGCTATTGTGAATTGAGCAGCTGTAAACTTTGATGTGGCTGCATCACTACAGTGTGCTGATTTTAAGTCATTTGGGTATAACCTGAGGAGTGGGGTAACTGGGTTAAATGGTAGTGCCATACCAAGTTTTTTCAGGAATCTCCATACTGCTTTCCAGAGTAGTTGCACTAATTTGCAGTCATACCAGCAATGTATGAGTGTAACTTTCCCCACATCCTCGCTAACATTTATTGTTACTTGTATTGTTGATAATTGCTATTCTGATTGGAGTGAGATGAAATATCAGTGTAGTTTCAATTTGCATTTCTCTGATTGCTAGAGATGTTGAACATTTTTTTCATACATTTGTTGGCCATTCATATTTCTTCTTCTATGAAGAGTCTGTTGAGTTCTTCTGCCCATTTATTGATTGGGTTTAAATCTCTTAATTTGTGTATTTCCTATTAGTTCTGTTTCTTTGGAGAACTCTGACAGATACATATTCCATGGCCTGTTCTCTTTGTCAATGACCACTTATTGTGGTTATAGGAAAATGAGCACAACCCTTCCCCTGCCTCCTGTTCAATATCTGTGTATCACGGGGCAGGCTCTTGAGCATCTCTGGACCTTAGTTCCTCTTCTCTCAGATTGGTATATTTGATCCCTAGCTTATTTGCTGGTATTCAGAATACTTCCCAACTGGTATGCTGGCACATGTTCCAATCAATCAAAATGCACACAGGTCAAAACCAATGGTTCAGCCACTCTGTTGAAGAATCAGCCCTAGCTCATTGTGAGGCTCCACTGTGTGTGAGCACTTATTTGATATTCTTATTCAAAATTTGTGCTTCTCAACAAATTGTAGGAATCTGTGCTTTTAACAAGTTCTCCAGAGATTTTGATTATCAAAGAAAACTGGAAAAGGCAGAAATCTTGTCCAGGGTCTAATAGACATGGTAGATTCTTATTGTACATTAGTCATCATTTCTTCTCATCAAAATCCCTTAGAAAAGGTGTGTGTTAATGAGTTATGCCATCCCTGGAACAAGAACAAGCAACTAACTGATGGCATACTCAGCTTCAGAGAAAAATATGCAAGGGTTTCAAATTGCACTATGTTGTGTAAACATTTTATTAATGTGAACTGTAGTTTATGGGGCTGGGGGATTTTTCCCATAATGAGAATAAATAGAGAGTGGTATAATATTGACTAGGTGGCCTCTGAAGCTCCATTCTCATTCAAAAACCTGGCTTCAATCTGATTTTCTCAGAAACTAGCTATGTGATTATGCATAAAAAATAAACCTCTCTAAACTCCCATTTGTTTATGTATAAAAGAGATAATAACATTTGTTCACTTTCTTTCACAGTATGTTTTGATAATCAAATGGGATCAGATACAAAAAAAAGATTAGCTAGTCCAACTCCCTTATTTTATAAATGGGGAGACTGAGGCCCCAAGGGAAAAAAAGATATTACTCATGGTCTCTAACCTACAATTACCATGGTCTCTCTGATTACTACATAGAAAAGGGACAACTTTGAAGTCAGTCAAACCTGGGTTTCAATTTCTGTTCTCTTACTTTTCTGTGATATTAAACAAGTAACTTTACCTCTCTGTTCCTCAGTTTTTTTAAATGGTTCAAGAACTCTAAGTACCTCATAGGGTTGTGCTGAGCAGTGAGTGGCATGGCACACATGAATGGCTCAGTCATAGCAGTGCTTTCCTTTGCTTCTCTAATCCTATTGTCTCCTCAAGACAGTTTCTTGATCTGACAGAGGCCCTGCATTTTCTTGACAACATGGCAAGTGTTACATCATATGGGAGGAGACTTTGTCCTTCTGTAGGTAAATCACCATCTTCCTCCAAAGAATAGATCTATGCTCAGTTCCCAAATAGGTGCTAAGGTCCACTTCTCCATGAAAATCTGAGTCCAAATGAATCATCAGTTCCCCAAATAATTGGAATAATAATACTTGTGATGCCTGTAACTTATTCTGGGCCCACTCCCATGAAAAAGAAGGTCTGTTGTCCAAAGATGGCTTTCAAAGAAAACATCTGTTCTCAGCCTGACCTTAGTTCAAATTTTCATGTTAAATGGAGAAACAGTTCTTTTTTGGGGGGTGGATGATCCCGAGTATTGTACTCAGGGATCCCAAGTATTGTACTCAATCATTGCACCACATGCCCAGTGTATTTTGTATTTTATTTAGAGACAAGGTCTCACTAAGCATAGTGCCTCATTTTTGCTGAGTCTAGCTTTGAACTCTTGATCATCCTGTCTCAGCCTCCCTGTAACTGATTTTATCTTGGGTATTACATAGGAACTAGGGTGCTGAATGTGGATCATGGGGGTGTAAGTGAAAGACCAAAGTACTACCTCCAGAATCATGTGATACTGATTCTAGTTGAAGGTCCATTTGGCCAGTATAGAGGTGGAAAAAATCCTGCTATAATACCTTGCTCAGAAAGCAATGTTTATGCCCTTTGACTCACTGCTAGGAATTGACTGTAACAGAATAATGTAAAATTCATTTCTTTGAAAAATATTTATTGGGCATTTGGATGCATAGGTTGTCATAAGAGCTTTGGGAAAAAAGAAGAAAAAAGTAAAGCAGGTTCCTTACATGTAGGCATTTCCACACTGTATTTATTGCATAATTACATTAATTGTCTTATACTCAGGGATCAAGTGCATTTTGGTATATGAACTGGGGGGAATTTATATATCCATTAAAGCAATAAATGCAAAGACTATGGAACAACAGTGTCTATGAAATAATATTGAAGAACAAAGTGGAATCAAGCTGTGTATACACTGTGATTACAGCTATGTAAAGAAATATGTGCACATAAGAATGAAGATTGGAAGGGAGTATAGAGAAATAAAATCAGGTTGGGGGATTATACATAGACCTATTTCCTTAAAGAATATACTTTGTTAATTATGCATTATTTAAATAGAAAGCCAAAAATATTCCCCACTAGGATAAGAGGAATAAAAGATGAGGAGCACAAAGGATGCATGAATACTGAGTTAAAGAGCTGCACAGGGAAAATTAATCTCTGTGCCACCTATTTGAAAACTAGCTTCCTTTTGTATTTGTGGGAATGGATATTGGTAACCTATAGTGATAAACCTTGGAAATTTTCTAAGAACCAACTGAAACTTAAGGCCATGTATATTGTATGCTGCAAAATTTTAAGAGGATGTCATTCACATTGTGGCCCATATAATGGTGTTTCCTGAAGTTGCAGAGTACTCGATTCAAAAAAATACTACATTGCAGCATTTCCAAGAGCTAGTATTAGTAACCATGACTAGTTTGGGGCATGCCTTGTTCATCTAGCATATTCCTGATTGTAAAAGCTATATTGAGGTATAATGCAAATGCCATAAAACCATCCTTTTAAAGTGTACTATTCAATGGTTTTAGTACATGTAAAGAATGTACAACCCTCAGGATAATCCATTTTAGACCATGTTTTTAACTCCATAAAGAAATCTTATATCCTTAACTATTACCCCAAATCCCCACCCCCTCCAATCCTAGGCCATTGCAATTATAGTTTCTGCCTCTATAGATTTGCCTTTGCTAAACATTTCATGTAAGTGGAACTATAGCAATATCTGTGCTTTTGTTACTGGATTCTTTCACTTGTCATAATGTATTGATATATTCTACAAAATGGATGGAACCTTGAAAACATAATGCAAGTTTTTGAGTGGACATGTGCTTTCATTTCTCTTAGATATGTACCTAAGTGTGTAATTGTTGGGTTAAATAGTAACTTTAGGTTTCAATTTTTGAAAGACTACCAGAATGTTTTGCAAAGTGGCTGTACTTGTTTACATTTCCACCAGAAGTTTATAAGGGTCTGATTTCACTACCTCATTAACAACACTTGTAAAAACTCATTGTGGTTTTCATTTGTATTTCCTAGTGATTAATATTAAACGTCTTTTCTTGTACCTATAGACTACCTATAAATCTTCTTTAGAGAAATATCTATACAAATATTGTTGCCCACTTTTCAGTTGGGTGATTTGTCTTTTATCATTAAATTGTAAGAGTCCTTTATATATTTTTAGATGCAAGTCTCTTATCAGATATATGATTTGTATATAGCTTCCCTCACTCCATGAATTTTTTTTTAGTTGTAGATGGACACAATACCTTTTCTTTATTTATTTTGACTTGGTGCTGAGGATCAAACCCAGTGCCTCACCCATGCAAGGCAAGTGCTCTACCACTGAGCCACAACCACAGCCCTCACTCCTTGGATTTTATTTTCACTTTCTTAATAGCTTCCCATGAAACATAAAATCATCTAAATTTTGAAGACATCCAATTTGTCCATTTTTTCTTTTGATCTATGTGCTTTTGGTTTCATATCAAAGAAATTATGTTTTCTTCAAATATTTTGTAATGTTGCTGCTTATATTTGGGTCTTTTTCCATTTTGAGTTAATATTTGTATACAGTGTGAGACAGGCCTCCAACTTCATTTGTTCCCATGTAGATATCCAGCTGTTCCTGCACTTTTTGTTGAAAAGATTATTCTTTCCCTATCACCACACATCTGCATGGGTGAGGAAAAGGGTTCCTGTCAGAGGGATGGGCTGACTGTGAATTAATTGCTAAGAAATTTATTTATCATCAAGAAAGACAAGAGACAGAATTGTCTTTAGAATGGAGGATGATGGGTTGAGCCATCCAAAAGGTTCTGGCTCTAACAATCTGGAAGATCGTTCTTTGGTTTATTTATAGAAGTACAGATCAAAGGGGGACCGGGAGGAGCTTCTTCGTGAGAGACAGGATGGGATGGAGCTAAGCAAGTCATTTTGCTCTACCTGGTCATTGGCACATCCAGGGCCTGCAAACTCTAGTGGTGAACCACTGCAACAAAACCACATACTGCAGGCAATCTGGAACAATATTTCATAATTGTCAGTTCCTGAGAGCCAGATTTCCATGTCTAGTGGTTCAATCAAACCAGGCTTTATTTGCTGGCCATGGATAGTGCCCCCGCATTTGTCCATTGAATTGTTTCAGCACCCTTGTCAAAAATCAATTTCCTGTGAATATAAGAGTTCATTTATTTACATTCAATTTTATTCCATCGATTTATATGTCTATCATTATACCACTACCACAGTGTCCTGATTATTTGTAACTTTGAAATCAAAAAGAACAAGCTCTTCAATTTTGTTCTTTATAATCACGACTATTTGGGTTATTTTAGATCCCTTGAGTTTCCATAGGAATTTAAGAATTCCCTTTTCAATTTCTGCAAGGAAACAAACTGGAATTTTGGTAGGACTTCCGTTGAATCTGTAGGTTACTTTGGAGAGTATTACCATCTAAACATTAGTGAGTTTTCTCATCTATAAGCATGGAATGACTTCCCATTAATTCAGATTTTCCTTAATTTCTTTCAACAGTGGTTTTAGTTTTCAATATATAAGCCTTAAACTTTTCATTGGACTTTTGAAGTTTCAGAATATTGTAATGTGGACAATATAGCATTTTATCAGATCAACCCAATGTATGATGAGTTGACAAGTTGATTATTCTGTGAAGATGTAACTGTTATCCTAGATAAACCATGGTCAATTTTGCTACATTGTGCTGTGTGACCTTGGAAAGTTACTTATTCCATTTGAGCCCCAGTTTCCTCATTTTCAAAAAGAATATGATATAGCCTAATAGGGTTATTGAGAAATTTTGATTATCAAAATGCAATCCAAACACCTAGTAGAGTTCTGGCCCATAGTACAACCAAAAAAATATTTATTTCCATTCCTATTCATTACCCCCAGAAGTTGTTGTTTGGTGAACATTCTGAACAGTTCAAGATAAAAAACTTCCATTTCTATCCTAACTTTTCTGAGGAATATATATATATATATATATATATATATATATATATATACACACACGCACACACAGTTTCTCTTACACTGCATATATCATTTCAGTTTTGCAAATCTGGTGTCCAAAATTTCCTAAGACATAAGATCAATATTCAAAAATCTATTGAATTTTTATACATTCATAATTAAATTTTTAAAAATGAAATCAAGGGAATTATTCCATTTACAGGAGCATCAAAGAGAAAACAAACATTTAGGAATATATTTAACCAAGATAGTGTAAAACTTGTAAACTAAAAACTGCAGCACATTATTGAAAAAAATGTAAAGATCTATATGTTGGAAGTGGGAAAATATCCTATGTTCACAAATATAATGACTAATATTATTAAGGCAGCAATGCTCTCTAAAGTGAGCTACAGATTCAATGCAGTCCTCATCAAAGTACAACTTGTTTCTTTGTAGGATTTACTAAGATGATGCTAAAACTCATAGGAAGAATCAAGGGACCCATAGTAGCCAGAATAATCTCAATAAGGAAGATCAAATTTGGAGGGTTCATACTTCCTGATTTCAAGTTACTGTAAAGCAAGAATAATCAAGAGATCAAAAGATAAATAGAAGTAAATTGAGTGTCCAAAAATAAACTCTCATATTTACAGGCAACTGATTGTTTTATAGGAGTGCAAAAGCAATTAAATGGGGGGAAATAATAGACTTTTCAACAAATGGTGCAGGAACAATTGGATATCTACATACAAAATAAAGAAGGCAGACTCTACCTCACACCATATACAATAATTGGTAGAAAATGGATCAAAGACCTTAATGTAAGAGCTAAAACTATAAAAATGTTAGAAGAAAACAGGGGTGAATCTTTGTGGCCTTAGATTTGGCAAGAGTTTCTTAGATGTGACATCAAGAGTACCAGAAACAACAGAAAAAAATAGATAAATGATCTGTTTTCAAATTTGTGAATTCTTGTCTTATAAAGGACACTATGATGAAAGTGAAAGTACAACCCACACAATGGGAGAGGTTTAAAATTAATATTTGGTAATGGTATAACATCAGAACATATAAAATACTCACAAGTCAATAATTAAAAAGGCAAAACTGGACAAAGGATCTGAATCAATAATTTTCCTAAGAAGAGGCACAAAAATCTCTAATAGGCACAAGAAAAGATATCCAATGTATTATCATTAGGGAAATACAAATCAAACTACAATGAGATACAACTTTACACCCACTAGAATGTCTGTAAATAAAATAGACAGATCAAAATAAGCATTGGTGAGGATACAGAGAAATTTGAACCATAATATGCTGCTGGTAAGAATAGAAAGTGGTTCAGTCACATTAGAAAACAGTCTGACAGTGTATACCTAAGGAAAATGAAAGCTTATATCTGCAAAAAATCTTGTACTTAAATGTTTATAGCAACATTATTCAGAATATCTAACCCATGAAGTATGGTATAACCACACAATCAAATATTATTCATCCATAAAAAGAAATGACACAGCCGGGCACGGGAGGCTGAGGCAGGAGGATCATGAGTTCAAAGCCAGCCTCAGTAACTTAGCGAGGCTCTAAGCAACTCAGTGAGACCCTGTCTCTAAATAAAATACAAAATAGGGCTAGGGATGTGTCTTAGTGGTTGAATGCCCCTGAGTTCAATCCTCAGTACAAAAAAAAAAAGGCATGAATGAACCTTGAAAATATTATGGTACATGAATGAAACTGGTCACAAATGATCACATATATGATCCCATTCATATGAAATGCCTAGAATAGGCCAAATTACAAGGACAGAAAACAGGTTAGTAATCACTGCTAATGGCCAGTGGGCAAGGGGAGTGAATAATGACTGCTAATGCCTGTGGAATTTCCTTATGGATTGTTGAAAATGTTATAAAATTGATTGTTTGAATATTTGTAAAGCTCTGTAGATATGCTAAAATCCATTGAAATTTAGACTGTAAATAGGGGAATTATAGTGGTATTTGAATCATAACTCAAAGCCCAAGTTCTAATAAAATTTATAAAGAGTGAAACACAAAGTCTCCTGCAGCAGAGCTCACCTGGAGAGGTAGCAATTGAAGCAGGTAAATGTAATTTGTTATACTCTGAATTCTGGAAACCAGGATTGTGCCCTTTATGCTTCAGCAGTGCATGTGCTTATTAAAGTTCCCTATGTAGCCAATGTTAAAAGTAATCATAGTAAAAATGATGCAAACTCTTAGAACCAAATCATTCATTGATTTTTTAACTAGGTAGTGCACTTATGATAAAGAAATGTCAAAAAAAATTTTAATGTTAGTTTTGTAGTGTCAAAAACTAAATAAAAACTTTCAGGAAAAATAAATCATGTAAATCTCCAAGAACCTAGATATATGGGAGGCCTATCAATTGACTAATGCAGGTTGCTTTGACTCAGTGAGAAAATTGCTTACTTCTGAGATTCCCTAGGGTTTGTACAGCTGACAACTAGGCGTGGAAAATTTAGGTCTGCTCTAAATACCCCAGAGATTGTAGCATGCTTGAAACAACTTCAGGGCTTAAGGCCTAACTAGAGAATCACAGAACTGACCAACTTGCCCTAAGAACTGTAGAACTACTGAGAATGGCACTAGAATTGGAATCTGTTTTTAAGACTAAAGATCTTGAACTCTGTTTCTTATTGAAATACAAAAAGATATTTTTCAGTGATTTTTCTCTCAACAAGATCCCAATGTCTGATTTGAATCCAAATCACTAAGGTATATTCAAAAGCAAATGTTGAACATCATGATCCCCACTGGCTTCCATTGTGAAATCATAGATGGGTTTCTGTAAGAGAGAGTTCTAAGTGACTGTTAAAAACTTTTGCAAAGAAAGATGCAAATATAGTGGTTATCTCAATGACCTGTTGATTACTGTAAAGGACACTGCTGGACCTCTAGTGCTACTAACTATCAGCTCTTAGTTATATTCCCATTCTAAGAACTCTATTAGAGCCAGCCAATTCAATGTGGGTCTCTTCAAGTATTCTTATACACACTGATAATAAAAGAACTGATTCCTTAATTAGGAAGGTCCTAGGTAGTTTTCCTGAAGTTAAATATTAGCAAGAAAGGCTTCACCACCATTTTTATTAGAAGGACCCTATTAGGCTACTAAAATGACAAAGCAGTTGTTCTCAAATTTCAGAGGGTAGGTTGAAAATGCAGATTGTACTGGGCATGGTGGCACATGCCTGTAATCTCAGTGGCTCAGGTGGCTGAGGCAGGAGAATCGCAAGTTCAAAACCAACCTCAGCAACTTAGTGAGGCCCTAAGCAACTCAGTGAGACCCTGTCTCTAAATACAATACAAAATAGTGCTGGGGATGTGGCTTAGTGGTGGAGTGCCCCTGGGTTCAATCCCTAGTACCAAAAAATAAAAAAGAAAAGAAAAGAAAGAAGGAAAGAAGGAAGGGAAAAAGAAAATAAAATGCAGATTTGCAGATTATTTGGCCAAATGCTCAGAGGTTCTAATTTGATAGGTCTGGAAGTGTGGGCCCAGAAAAATGCATTTTTCTGTAATTTTAAATAAGAATTCTGATGCAAGAGTTCCAAGAACAGCATTTTGAGAATCATTACTATCTCTGAAAGGAAGAAGTTTCTAAAGGTAGGATTTGGGGACTATTTCTAATGATAGACTCAATACTGGAGCTACTGCATGGTCTTGTAATAGCTGACATTTTCTGTGTCTTTTATTATAAGTCAAGCCATTCCAGAGCATATTATATGCATTCTCATTTGTTACTTATAGTCCTTTGACAGCAGTGCTGTTATGTTCACTTCGCAGATGAGGAAACTGAGACACAGAGAGATGTAAGTCACTTGCCCTAAGGCCTACAGCTAGTTAATACCAGATGGTCTGGCACTTGAACTTACACATAATCACCTCACCATGCTACTGTAGCTGGTGTTCTTTTGTGTTGATAATTTCTTTTTAGGTTTGGCAAATAGTAGGATGAGGGAAAAACAGGCAAAGAGTGTTGACGCCAAAAGGAACTATTCCAGCTTCCTCATTTTACAGCTGTGAAAATGGAGGCCCTTCTGAGCATTTAAATATATGACCTAGTTGGGCGTGGTGGCGTATGCCTGTAATCCCAGCACTTGGGAGGCTGAGGCAGGAGGATCACGAGTTCAAAACCAGCCTCAGCAACTTAGCGAGGTCCTAAGCAACTCAGTGAGACCCTGTCTCTAAATAAAATACAAAATAGGGCTGGGGATGTGGCTCAGTGGTGGAGTGCCCCTGGGTTCAATCCCCAGTACAAAAAAAAATATGACCTAAATACACCTTGCCTTTTCATTTCCATTGTGTTCTATTTGATGGCAGACTTTTTCACTCTTAAACCAATAAAGACAATGGGATGGCTTTGGTGTAATGGAAAATACATAGGTATTGAAATCAGACCTTATCCAGCTGTGTAACCAAGGGCAAATAACTTTTTTGCAGCTCATATTCCTCACCTATCAAATTAAAATGACATTCCCCTGTCCTGGTAAATAATTCACATAAGGAGTCTAGCATATTTTATGGCAAATAGTAGAAGCCCATAGATGGTAAGTAGTTACTGTTTCTCACTTTTTTTCTCCTTCTGAGGCATGTTGAATAGGAATCTACTTAGAAATGGAGCAGTTGTCTATTGCCCCAGTGTACTTGCTATGCTTGACATTGTTCTCTTTCTCCTTTTGAGAAAAGAGACATCATCCTTGTGGATGTTGTATTTGATGTAGAGATTCCAGGTCTTGTATGAAACATTTTCCATCAAAATCCTAATATCCAATGTAGCTCCCTTAGGAACCTTAAACACTAAAATTCCTTACCTTGAAATGCTTAACTAGAACAATCCCATTAATCCCATTACTCTATAAGTTAGAATGTCTATCCCAAGAAAACAGAAGAACAAATATGATGGATATTTCTATCCTTGGATAGACTCTCAATGCAACATCCCATTTTTCTAAGCAATCAGATAACCATTGTAGAAAATTTAAGAACTACATAAAGCCAGATTGCATATTAACTAGTAGGCAATTGGCTTGGAACTATTTCAGTAAGGTTTCCTGGAAGTATACCTTGCAGAGGAATCTTAATTATGTTATTGGGGTGTTTTGTTTGTTTGAAGTGCTGGGGGATTGAATGCAGAGCCTTGTATATGCTAGGCAAGTGCTTTACCACTGAGCTATACCACCAACCCCTGGTTGATTACTTACTAAATCCCCTTACATCTAGAAAATGGTCAAGGGGGTATCAGATTGTGTGGAATTTCCACACTTTTACCTTGCCACAAGAACTAGGAAGGAGTTAGCTGGGGCTAAGATTGGAATTTTCTCCAGTGGTGTTGTAGAAGGGAATAAAATGTCTATAAGTAGAAATAAACTCTACCTTCCGGATCCATAATAAAACACAGCTTACCAGTGGCTTCATTGTGGCAAAAAATAGGGCATTTGCTTCATTTTTCAACCATAAACTTCAGCTTGTCCCACACTAGGCAGTTATACAAACATTAGCCACAGAAGCAGATAATCCTAAAGCAAAGGGCATCCAGGACTCTGCAGATTCCTTGGATACATAATCCAGTACCTAGATTCTCTTTGGAATGTGACAAAATGAAATTCCACATGTACATGTAGAATTTAAATCTTACAAAGTACTGCATCCTGGGCACTATTCTATACATATTATATTTATTTACTCATTTAATCTTCACAGCACAACTTCCAAGGAAATATTTTTCACCCCTGTTTTATAGATGAGGAAACTAAAGCAGACGAACTAAGTAACTTGCTCAGGATCATGCTGCTAATAAAATAACAGTACTCAAAACTGAAGAAAAGCATCACTGATTGCAGCAAATATACTCAAACTCAGGCTTTGTTTGTCATGGGTCATTCTCTTTTCTAACTAAACCAGAATTTTTTTTTTTTTAAATGGCAGTGCTGACTGGGTCAGCAAGGTCAATCTTTGTTAAAAATCAGATGAATGAATGTTTTCTGCACTGACTAGGATATAATCAGAACTAATTTTGCTCTGCTGTTCTTTGGTCCCTCAGCAATGCAGATATGGTCTGTTATTTGTATTCTTCCAGCCAGGATTCATGAAGATGATTTGGGTGACTCATTTTTATGTAGTCAATATAATCTATCAATATAATCTATGCACCCAAAGGCAAGCATAGTATTGGTCAAGCTGCCCCCAAAAGCTTCCTACCATTCCTAATGGTGATTGATGGAAATGTTTCCTCTCAGGACAGCTATGGGATTTCTAAAAGGAAATCCCTGGCCAGAGACATCAGGAAGTATAACCTAGCCTCAGTAACTTCCTATGGGAGATATATGAGGAAATATCACTTATATCTGCAATATAAGGATCAATGTTCATTTATTTGATCATTTAACATGTTCATTAAGTGCCTACTATATGGGGACCATAAGGATATAGTCAGAGAGAAGACAGACAATTTTCTGCCCTTGGTAATTGTTCACTTAATGTTCAGCATGTTTTTGACTTCTATTCTACTTAGAATTATAATCTCCTTTAAAGTATGACCTTCAAAATTGCATCAGTTTCCCTACAAAGGTGTATTAGTTTCACCAGGGAAACTGACTCTGAGCCAGAGCTTAATGTGAAGAAAGATTATTGGGTGTCCTACCTGAACCACCTGTGGGGAAAGGAAAGGAGAGTAGACAGGGTAGAGTGAAAAGCTAAACTATGATACAGCCTCAACAAAGGCTTCAGGTGACACCATTGGGAACTCTGGAATAAGGATGGCTCTCCTATATTTTTTGTTTGTTTATAACTTACAATAGAAGTTTATTATGTTGAAGACTCAAAGGTCAAAAGTCCCCTCTGAGTTTCAGGTCTAACTTAATGTGTCAGCAGGGCTGCTCCTGACTGGAAGCTCTGCCAGAGGAGCTTTCCTTTATTTATTTATTTTTCAGTTTCCAGAGCTGGCTGCAATCCTTAGCTGTTGTTCACATTCTTCATCTTCAACAGGCATCAGTCCAAAATCTTCTTCCATGGTCACACTCTTCTCTGACTAGCACCCTCTTAGCTGCCTGTCATAAAGGCATTGTGATGACTTTGTACCCAGACGATCCAGAATAATCTTCCCATTCAAAATCCTTGTCTTTATCTCATCTGCAAAGTCTCTTTTGCCACAGGTCACATATTTATAGCTTTCAGGTATTAGGAGATTAATATTTGTAGGGGAATAGTATTAATTACTTTTTAAAAATTTTTTTATTTTTAATTTATTTTTGGTACACAAATGCAGTACAACTTTTCATTTCTATGGTTGTACACAATGTAGATTCACACGATTCATGTAATCTTACATATACATACGCTAATACTGTCTGTCTCAGTGTTCCCTCCCCCACCCCCTCCTGTTCCATTTTCCTCTTCACCATCCAAAGTTCCTCCTTTCTTCTCTTATCCTCCCCTACCACCCCTCCCCCCCCATTATGTATCATCATCCACTTATCAGAGAAAACATTCGGCCCTTGGTTTTTTGGGCTTGGCTTTTTTCACTTAGCATGATATTTTCCAACTCCACTCATTTACCAGCAAATGCCATAATTTTATCCTTCTTTATGGTTGAGTGATATTCCATTGTGTATATATACCAGCTTCTTTATCCATTCATCAATTGAAGGGCATCTAGGTTGGTTCCATAATCTAGATATTGTGAATTGAGCAGCTATGAACGTTGGTATGGGTGCATCACTGTAGTATGCTGATTTTAAGTTTTTTGGGTATAAACCAAGGAGTGGGATAGCTGGTTCAAATGGTGTTTCCATTCCAAGTTTTTTGAGGAATCTCCATACTGCTTTCTAGAGTGGCTGCACCAATTTGCAACTCCACTAGCAATGTATGAGTGTGCCTTTTTCCCCACATCCATGCCAACACTTATTGCTTGTGTTCCTGATAATAGCCATTCTAATTGGAGTTAGACAAAATCTTAGGGTGGTTTTAATTTGCATTTCTCTAATTACTAGAGATGATGAGCAGTTTTTCATATATTTGTTGATCACCTGTATATCATCTTCTGTGAAGTCTCTGCCCAGTTCCTTAGCCCATTTTTTTTTTTGTATTTTTGGTGTCAAATTTTTTAAGTTCTTTATAAATTTTGGAGATCAGTGCTCTGTCTGAAGTGTGTGTGAAAATGATTTCCTCCCAATCTCTAGGCTCTCTTTTCACATCATTGATTGTTTCCTTTGCTGAGAAAAAGCTTTTTAGTTTGAATCCGTCCCTCTTATTGATTCTTCCTTTTATTTCTTGTGCTCTGGGGGTCATGTTAAGGAAGTATAGGCCTAAACCTGCATGATGAAGATTTGGGCCTACTTTTTCTTCTATTTGGTGAAGGGTCTCTGGTCTAATTCCTAGATCCTTGATCCATTTTTAGTTGGGTTTTGTACAGGGTGAGAGAGGGGTTTAGTTTCATTTTGCTGCATATGGATTTCCAGTTTTCCCAGCACCATTTGTTGAAGAGGCTATCTTTTCTCCATTGTATGTTTTTGGCACCTTTGTCTAGTATGAGATGACTGTACATCTGTGGGTTTGTCTCTGTGTCCTCTATTCTGTACCATTGATCTACCTGTCTATTTGGTACCAATACCATGCCATTTTTGTTACTATTGCTCTATAATAGAGTTTAAAGTCTGGTATTGAGATACCTCCTGCATCATTCTTCCTCCCCACAATTGCTTTGGCTATTCTGAGTCTCTTGTTCTTCCAGATGAATTTCATGATTGCTTTCTCTATTTCTATGAAGAATGTCATTGGGATTTTAAGTGGAATTGTGTTAAATTTGTATAGCACCTTTGGTAGTATGGTCATTTTGACAATATTAATTCTGCCTACCCAAGAACATGGGAGATCTTTCCATCTTCCAGGTTTTCTTCAATTTCTTTCTTTAATGTTCTGTAGTTTTCATTGTAGAGGTCTTTCACCTCTTTTGTTAGATTGATTCCCAAGAATTTTATTTTATTTTTTTGAGGCTATTGTGAATGGAAGGATAGCTTTCCTATGCTGAAGCCACAGAGGTAAGTTTGTATAATCTCCTATAAAGCAGTCATTAAATACATGAATCCTTGGTGTTATGATTTAGATTTGGAATGTCCTCTGAAATCTCATATTTTGAAAGCAAGATCCCTAATGCAATGAGGTTCAGAGATGGAGTTTTGGGGAGGTGATTAGAGCTTTGAATTCACCAGTGGATTAATCCACTTGCTGAATGGACAATTGGGTCATAACTATAAGAAGGTGGAATGTAGCTAGAGGAAGATGGTCACTGGGGGTGTGGCGTTGGACTATATGTATCCTGCCCCCATCTACCTCTCTCCCTCCTTCCCTTGCCCCCGCTCTCTCCTTCTTGGCTCTCCTGAGTTGAGCAGATTTCCTCCACCAGGCCCTCCCACCATGATATTCTGCCTCACCTTGAACTCAGAACAACAGTTAGTCAATCATGGACTGAGAACTCTGAAACCATGAAGCAAAATTAACTTTTCCTCCTCTAAGTTGTTCTTGTTAGGTACTTTGGTTACAGTGATGAAAGCTGACTAACACACTTGGGAATGCAGACTTGAGCAAAGCAGCTGCCTTAGATGAATGTAAATTCCTGAAGAACTGTCTTTAGGCATCACTTCCAGCAGCTAGAGGGATATGTCCTTTAGTCCTCAGGGGAGATTTGGACCATGTATGACAGCATCCACTACAGAAAGACTGGACTCCAATCTATGAGACCTTGTCCAGATCTCACATTCTATGACCCTATGGCTACAGAGGACTGGTAATGCCACTGCTGCCTGCTGTGCTAAGCAGACACCATAAATATAGTGAATGCCCCAGTGGTAATGGTGCCCAGGGATACTGTTTCCCATGTGGCTACCCAATGCTCCAAATACATAAAAGACTTTAATTGAAAGGCTCAAGTACTCTCTTACATTGCTTCAAGCTTCCACTTGCATCCCATGGGCTCTGTGGGCTCTTCCATCCTAGGGACCTTCAGTGGCTATGTTGGTGCTTCAAGTAAAATCACAGTCTTCACTCTTCTGTAGACATAATATAGGTACAACTATGTCCTGCACAGTCTTGGAGATCAGGACTTTGCAAACATTCTGGAAAGCTGAATCTGGTCCTTGTGTATTAATCAAGTGGTTCCTGATTTGTGAGAGAGCTGTAGGCAAAGGAATGTAGTCTCTGAGATAAGCAATTTCTATGTTAGTGCTGCCACCTGGTGGTCATACATCAGACATGCAAACTAGAATCCTGGAATTTGATTAATACTCAGGAAAAGGTATCTTTAATGTGGGCTCCTCCCTTACCCCTGACAATGAAGAAAACATTTCAAAGTTTGGATTTAGGCTAGATCAAAACCTGTATCTATGAGTTATTCCTTCCTTAGAAAGTCTATCAGTCTTTCAAGCCCCAAATCAGATATTTTCTAAGAAGCTTTCCCAACCAACCCAGCAGTCAGCTCTTCCTTCCTCTGAGCTGCCTTGAAACAGCATAGCCTGGGTTGCTCTAGGGTGAATTGCTTTGTGGTACATCTGGTGAGGTTGAGCTCCCGTATACAAATTCTTGTGTTTAAACTTTGTTTTTCTTGCTTCATATTTAGTTTTCCCAAAGGGTATTGTGGGTCAACCCTACCCACTCATGTCACTCTACTCCCTGCCCTTCAAATGTTTCAGTCTCACACAAATGTATGTTGAGAGTGAGAATAAACCCATCAGCATAGTTGGCATTTTGAACCATTGTCTTCCTGTCTTCTCTCTTTCTCACTTCTGTCTCACACTTGGTTTTCACAGTGCTTTTACATTTCAGAGGCAGGTTTTCACTGTCCATTGGGCCCCATGATTCATGATCCATTTTAGACATCCCTCTTATACACCTTCATTGCCCCTGCTAGTTTGAATAATAAACTGGGCTTGCCTCCAGATTCTTTGCCTCTTACTTTATATGTAATCATAATTTAGAAATATCAAAAGCTTATTTTGTGGGAGCCCAAAAAAGTAACTGTCTCCATTTTTGTACCCAACTACTTACCGCTTGGGATTATCCAGGTCTCTTAAGTGCATTAAGCAACATGGACAAAGAATATGGTGTTTCTGATCGACCTAGCTTAACCCATGAAACACTTTTTCACTCATAACTCTGCTCTACTCAGAACTCCCTCTTTTCCTGTAATTAAGGCATTAGATCTCACTCCTTCCTCTTATCACCTGGCAGCACTGCCACTCCAGCAGTTCATTAGTACTTGGAGAAACTATGGACCATCAAAGAGGCTCCTCAGCACATCTTGAACTATGAAAAGAATATCAAAGTGTGACCTATCATCTGGTTCTTTCCTCTGACACATTATTACCTTCCACTCTCCTTTTTTCTTATTGATCCTTAGTGCTGAACCTGGTCATTATCAGGTGCTCAATATATGTCAAATAAATGAATGAGTCTGTTGAGTGGGGAACTTGAGGGTCAATACCTGGGATACTCAGAGATCACTGGCCTTCAGGCTTCAGTTGTTCACCTGCATACATATTAGCTCCATTTTTTTAATTGATTACTAGGCAAGAGTCAGAAATACCACAATCATTATGTCCTCACCATCAGAGCTTATCTTTATTGAATATATTATAGGCATTAAGTATTTAGCATAATTCATTAATTGAAGCCTAATAAAAGTCCTGCAAGCTTGGTGCTATTATTATCATTACTATTTCACAGTCAGAGAGACTGAAGATTTCCTCAAAAAACATCTCCAGTGTTGAGTGAATGCTTGTAAATGAGGGGACAGGATTTAAACATAGGTAGGGAGTGGAACCCCAGAGATTCTGCTCCTAATCACTAGATATTCCTACCAAAAACTCACCATGGTCATTGCTATTGGCTTCCAGCTCCCTGCTCCACTAACTTTCTTTAGTCACTCTTTTTTTAAAAAAAAAAAAATTCGTTGTAGGTAGACACCATTATTTTTATTTATTTATTTTTATGTGGTGCTGAGGATCGAACCCGGTGCCTCACACATGCTAATACATACAAAGGCAAGCACTCTACCACTGAGGCATAACCCTAGCCCCATCTTCAGTTACTGTTGTAAGATCTACATTTTATAGCTATGTGAACACTTAGTCAAGGCCCTGAAATTTTTTTTTTGTTTGTATCAGGGATTGGACCCAGGGGTATGTAACCACTGAGCCATATCCCCAGCCCTTTTTATATTTTATTTTTATTTTGAGACGGAGTAGCCAAAGTTGCTGAGGCCTTCTTTGAACTTGCAATCCTTCTGCCTCTGCTTCCCGAATCACTAGGATTACAGGCATGTGTCATCCTGCCCAGTTAAGGCCCCCAATTTCTGCATATTATGACACAGATGATTTGACTTGGAACCTTTTAAAACTAGATATTAACAGTCATCTTTGACAACTTACCAGTCATCTTTGAAAGACTCCATGGTACTTTCAGGGTATAATTGATTTGAGTTATGTTATTTCCATATGATTCTACCAGGATAATACCAGTTGCAATCTATACCAGGAAAAATGAAAATATATGGGGTGTCGTATCATTGAAGATAAAGTAGTTATACTTTAGAAAACATGTGCTCTTAAAATATTAGTTTTTGTTTTAGAAGTGTTCAACAATATTTAAATGGATGGTAGATGCTGAGGATTTCGATGTGCAGCAGATTCCTTCCCTAACCATCAAGGACTTCACTTAAATTGCCAATTTTAACTTCCCGAAATAAAGGAGATACTTACGAAGCACCCAGATTGATCTGAGAAAGTGAAGGAAAACTTCTAGAGGAAGTGATGGGTGAGTCAAATGTGACAACAAAAAGGGTATTTTACTAGGGGGACAAAGGACAAGGACGAAGGAATTGTAGGAAGAGGAAGTGAAGCTGTGCGTAAGTGTGAGAAAACATGATATGCTTCTTCTACCTGGTTTTCAGGGGAATATGAGTAGTTCAGGTTTCCTGGAGGGAGGTATAAAGTGATAAGGCAGGGGGATTGCTTAGAGAACTGTCCTGATAGAACTGTGATATGGTAAAAGAACAAATGAATGAGTGAATAAATCATTCACTCCTTAAAAACACACAAATTACTTGTCATGAAATTTAAAATAAAATCCAAATTCTTTATGAAGGTTTATAAGGCCCTGTATGATCTAGCCCCTGCCTCCCTCTCTGACTTTATCTCCCTCTAGCTACTCCCCTTCTCATTGTGCTCCTACCATACAAGCATCCCTGTAAGTAAGCCAATTTCCTGAAACCCAGGGACCCTCCTTCAGTCTCTAGCAGCCTCACCAAGGATTAGCTATTTCTGTACCCATCAATGTCTGCCTCCCCAGCACCCCTTTTCCTTTCTTCAACCTCCCCTGTACTCTGTTCATCTCCAGACCACATGTGCTACCACTTTCTTTCCTCCTTTTCCAGATACCAAGACTGGATGACTGACAGCTCACAGGTAATTTCACGTAAAGCTTTTTCTCAGCAAAGTTTGTAGAAGGGAAAAATTCACTGGGTGCGATTACATAGAAGACTTCTAAGGTACTTTTGCCTCTTAAAATTTCAAATATTTAAGGAGACGGATATGCTATTTACTCTGATTTTATCATTACACATTGTATACATATATCAAATTACTATACTGTACAGCATAAATATATGCAATTATGACACATTGATTAAAAATTTTTAAAGATATTTTTCTAACTGCACAAAAACACATATACACATTTTCAATTTTACTAAAAGAATATAAAGAAGGAAGCTCATGATTAAGCAAAATAATATAAAATATGAATTTTTTCAAATAAATAAATAAATGCAAGGGGCTGTGGTTTATAAAAGGGATCAACTTGGGATTACCTTAACTAGAATCCCAAAATATTAGAGTTAAAAGTGTCTTAGTTCACTTCACTCTCAAGACAAGAACCCTTTCTAAGTAAACTTTTTTTAGCACAATTACATATGCTTAGAATACTTTCTGATACTTATTAGGAGATAAATAAGTATCTGTTTAATGAATGTATAACTAAAGGAGTAGGTGTTAGTTATATTACTTTCAAGAATATTGATATTGAGGCAGGCATGATGGAGAACATCTGTAGTTCCACCTACTCAGAAGGCTGAGGCAGGAAGATCCCAGGTCCCGGCCTGGGTGGGCAACTCAACAAGACCCTCTCACAAAATTTAAAAAAAAATTAAAAGATGGTGATGTAGTTCAGTGGCAGAGTGCCACTGGGTTCAATCCCCAGTGCCAAAAACAAACAAAAACAAAAAACAAAATAACAAACAAATGAGACATTGTTCCAAGTTAAGTTCAATGATCCAGTTTAGGCTAGGAGGACCCAGTTTGAGAGCTTGCTATTGGCTGCAGATTACAGTAGTGGGAGGTGTTTCATTTAAGTTTGGTTTTGCTTTTGGGTAATTCATGGGGATAAAAAGGCAAAAAAGTATTTTCTAGTGACATTTATTCCCATTTTAAAATTTTGGATCACCAGAAAAATGAAAGAAAGCATATTCTCACAGCCTTAAGTCATGCAACTTTTCAGATAGGTGTTTAGGGGAACACATATGCATTAGTCAGCTTTCCATTGCCGTAACAAAATACCTAAGATAATCAACTTAAATGAGAAAATATTCATTTTGGCTTATGGTTTAGGAGGTTTCAGTTCATGGTCACTTGGTCCTGTCCCTTTGGGTCTGTGGTGAGACAGAACATTGTGGCAGGGAAAGTGTTGTAGAGCAAAGCTGTTCACCTCATGTCAGGAAGGAAGAAAAGGGAGTGGGTGGAGAGACTGATGTACCACAATGCCCTTCACGGGCACATTCCTTGTGACCTATCTTCTTTTTATCCTGCCTCTAATGGTTCCCTTGCCTCCTGATATCACCAGAGGCTGGTGACCAAGCCTTTAACACATGAGCTTTTGGGGGACCAGATTCAAAATATAACAACATATTGTCTGACAGTTGCCTTATTCAGTATATCTTGTCCCCCTTAAACATTTGATTCATGCACCTTACACCATCAGAAGACTCTGGTCCTCTTCATCTTTTTGTAGGTGGAGAATGTGCCAGGCAAGGTAATTATAATCCTCACAGTCAAAGCCCAGACAGTATGACAGATATATTGGGGGTTCAGGGATCAGATTATGACATTTGTACCCCCTCAACACCTGTTGACCAACCTTTAACAAGAAAGAGGAAAGGTTATCAAATGGGTTCTTCAGGAAGTTTTTCAAGTTCCATAGAGACACTTGCCTGTGGCTTCATCTTATCCTGTCTAACCTATCTTTGTATCATAGAAATTGATGCCTCCAATACTGGGATGGGGTCTATATTTTTAACAGAGGGGCTCCTCTTATACCTACTTGTTAAAGTCAATTTCATCTAATATCAGCTATTTGGAAAGAAATACTGGTCTTCCATCAAATAAACCATTCTTGTTGCCTGACATCTTACTTTCTCAAGTTCCACATGTCACAAAGTAGGATAACTCTAAAGAATTATGAAGCATGTTAACATAGTAATACCAGGAGCAATGGGTCATATTACTTCAGCAATTTGAAATCTAGATTTCATAAGACTAGAAAGACAAAGACCTAGAGTAATGTTCAATGAGAACCATACAATAGTAGCCTCTTAGCATATTTAATGTTTTTAAGAACTACAAATGTAATATATACATATCATTGTAAAATATTAAGTGCACAAAAATTACATAAGAATTATCCATAATCTGTGATTTTATTACTTTCTTCTATGTATCTGTATTTTGCATTTTTCTGTAAGGTACATGTGTTTAAAATAATAATGATAAGCAATTTAAAACAAAGTACTTTTTGAATTTAACAATAATTTGAATTTAATATTACTTTGTATGCAAGTATTTCATTACCTCTCAATACTATAGTATTATGGGATTGAAATTAACATATGAATTTAGGGAGGACACAAATATTCAGCCTATAACACCCCTCTACCTAGAACCCAAACCCAAGATCACCCAGTTACTAGGATTATAGGAATCCTAGTATTGATATGCTAACATGCTTCATAATTCTCTAAAGTTATCCCAGTTTGTGACATGTGGAACTTGGCAAGGTATGGTGCCAGGCAATGAGAATGGCTTATTTGATGGAAGACCAGTATTTCTTTCCAAATAGCTGATATTAGATGGAATCAACTTTATTTAACAAGTAGGTATACAAGGAGCATACTAGGATTCTAGGAATCTAGGGAAAATATATCTTTTGTCTCTTCTGGCATACCAGGGATTGAAACTATTTACTGCTGGAAGATCTTGGCATTTTCCCGTTGTATACACTAGCGCTCCTCCTCTGGGATTGCAGGGATGTGTCGGGTGGGGTGGTGAGTAATGGTAGACAGTTGAGAAATGCCATGAGTAGCTAGGAGCAATGGAAGGAGGCATACAGCTGATAAAGATAATTGGAGGGGGAATAACATGCAACTCACAATTTCAGTGATTCTGCAAGATAAAGTGCTGGAAGATAGGCATGTGTTAAGATACGAGGATACAAATCACATCTCGAGTTTATTCTGGCTCCCATGATTCCCCCATTCCTATTGGAGTAGGCTTCATGTGGATCCTTGGCACATTACAGGGTATTCAGGAGATCATTTTGGTTAGTTCACAGAGTTTGTTGTTATACAGCAGTTGTTGCAGTGAAGGCCACCATGGGGTGGTCACCAAAACTGCTATGGAAATTTGTTGTAGTGGCGAAGAGCAATGAATTATTTATGAATAGGGAATTCTATAGAAGCCACATAAGTCAGACATTGTGTTTGTTTATAGGAAGGTTGGCAGTCAATATTTGCTTCTAGAATCTGGATATTGCTTTTTAACAGAGTGTGAATTGATAATTAATGTGAAAATATCAAATATTGACTATGAAAAGTGATATATAGATATGAACTGAAGGCCTCAGACAGAGCCCAGGTTCTGGGGGATCTGATGTGACTGGAGTAGATTAGGAATCCAATACTGGAGCTAGATCAAAGACCCTCCTAATAAGCTGTAAAGTAATATTTGTCATTCATTCCAAAGGTGAAAAGTAAGAAGTCAGTGAGTAGTTTGCAGCAGAGGAAAAAAATATTCTGCCTTCTGGATAGGCCTTTCCAGTGTTTGCTTAGAGGATAAAATGTAGGGAAGTGTTTCTGGAGGTGAGAAGACTTGATAGGGAATCCCTGAAAAAATCCAAGCAATTAAGAGTGAGAAACAAAAACAAAGAAAGAACCAATGTGAACTGATGTGTCCCTGGACTCAAAGTGCAGTAATGGAGATGAATGGAAGAGTGGAGATAGAGTTGAGAGTGTTTTAGATTTAGGAGTGAACCAGAGTTGGTAATGAGATGGAAGGAAGAAAGTCAAGTGTAAAATAGCCCCCGGTTTGTGGGAATCTTGGATTAACAGTATTATGAGCTGATATTTTAAGCACAAGAGTGAAAGGAGAAAAATTTGCATAGAACATAGAAGAGGAGTGGAGTTAGGGAACAAGGTCAAAAACTTTGGTATGTACTCTCAGCCTTACAAGTGGATATTTCTGAGGAAACTCAAACACATGGACCCAGAAAACTGGAGAGAGGTCTGGGCAGGGATCAGGAAGAAGAGTCATCCATAGTAGTAACCTGAAGTTATGGCTGCTTGAACTTACACTGAAGAAGTTTAAGACTAAAGAAAGGGGAAATGGAGGGGAGATTAGTGAAGAACAAAGGAAATGTAGCAGCAAAAAGGACAGAGGGTACCAGGAATGGCATTTGGGTAACATCATCATGGATATATAAGGGTCAACCAGTTACAACAACCTTCTTTGGTTTGGATGCGGTTTGTCTCTCCAGGATTCATGTGCTGGAGACATGGCTCCACAAAGTGGCAATATAAAGAGGTGATGGAACTTTTAAGAAGTAAGGCTTAGTAGAAGGTGGATAGATCATTGGAGGAGTCACCCAAGGATAGGGGTAAGACTGATCTCATAGAACCAATTCTCTTGAGAGTGTATTGTTACAAAAAAGCAAGAGACTGGTCCTTGAATCCCTCTCTGTCTTCCTGTCTCACCATGTGACCTCTACTTCTCATACACATTCCTTCCATGACTCTATCTGCCATGTTATGAACAAACAAGTTTAACCTCTCCAGAGGCTAGACAAATAGGACCACACAGTCTTGGACTTTCAGCCTCTAAAACTATGAGCTAAATGAATCTCTTTTCATTAAAGAGTATACAACCACAGGTTTTTTGTCATAGCAACAGAAACTAAAAAATAATGCATATCCTTTAAACAATTCCCATATAACAAATCCTGAAGTAGATTCTGATCATTTTGGTCCTGAAAACAGCAACATAGAATTTGGTGCTTCAGAATTTAGGCATTAAATACATTTTACAATTAAACAAATTGTTACAAAATGTTGAACTAGTAATTCTAAGTACAGAAAATATTGTAAAGGAAAATATAGGTGCTGTGGAACTGTATAAAAATAAGGACCTACTAAATTTGTGAGTGAGGGAGTGGTGGGAAGAAGTTCAAGGCCTTCTCTGAGAAAGAAGCATGCATATTGAAAACTGGAGGACAAGTAGCTTTTGCTAAGGCAAATGGCAGAGGGAGAACTTTTTGCAGAAGGAAGAAAAGAAGCCAGTGGAGGAAGCTTAGAAGGAGAAGACAAAGAGGTAGGAGAACATAAGGGTCCATTAGAAAAGCCAATGAGGAGAGAGACCATGCCATTCCAAACCCAGAGGTCATCAGTCACTGAACCACTTTCTGCTGACAAGGTCACCTATGATACCAAGTATGTCTATATCTTGCCACATGAATTTTGGTTTCAGCAAAACTACTTCTTGGCCAAAAACTTGTCTTTGGAGCAGTCATTTTGCTAGGAGCTGGTGGCAGGGACAGGCTTTGTCCACAGAAGCACATTTTTCCTATGCAGGAAGTTTTGGGGGTGGAACTGTTCAATTTCCTGATTGTGGTAATTCTGCTATATACATTTGTCAGAACTTATGAACTATGTACAAGAGCAAAGTTTATTGATTTAAAATTATACCTCAATAAATATAATCAATAAAAATCAATATAGTCTTAAATTAAACCATGCACTTATTTGCAAAACTAATAAAATATATAAATCATCTATGGGTAGAAAGTAATAAAATGTTACTGAGATCAAACAGGACAAATAAATAGATATATTCCATGGTAATGGACTGGAAGTTTCTATATTTTAAAGATGCCTATTCTCCTAAAATTGATGACTCTTTTCAACACAATCCAATAAAAATTCTATTTTATGTGTGTATGTGTGTGGAAATTGATAAACCAATTCTAAAATTTTTATAAAATCCAAATATCCAAGCAAAAGAAGACTCATTGGGGAAAGAACATGGTATGAAGTCAATGTGGTGCTGACACAGACTAATTTGCATATGAAACACTTGATTTCTGATTATTGTGGCACTGCAGACCATGGGAAATCTTTCCCATAGTCAGTTTTGGAAAAACTGGGTTTCACCATTGCATGATAAACAAATTCATTCTGGGTGAACCGAAACTTGAAAGAAAAAGCATAGATCCTTTGAAGTATGATAGAGGACTGTCTATGCCTATTTTTATATGCATATTTATATTTTATTCACATTTTGTATATGTGTAATACATCACAATGATGAAAGAAAATGAGAAGACATGCAATGTTTTGTGATAATGTATTTGAAAGTTTAAATGAATTAGCAAATATTTGAAAAATATAACTTCAACTTCAATGAAGAAAATACAGAAATTGCTATTTTGAGATTGAGAAATTGCTCCTCTTGGCAATTCTATTAACATCTTAATTCACTCAGTAAGGCAAGAGTAATAAAAGTGTAAAGATTATAAATGAAGAAACAAATCCATCATTACAGACGATTTTATTATGGGATAGAAAACTCAAAATAATCTATATGTAAATTATTAAAGCATGACTACTGGAGCTTGGCATGTAGCTCAGTGGTAGGCTTGTCTAGCATGTGTAGGACTCTGTGTTCCATCCCCAGCACTTCTAAAAATATGCCTACTGGATAATATATGTTATATACATATTAATATAAAATTTACAAACCTATGTATCTGAAAAAGAGTAATAATGAATATCCTAACAACAATATCAGAAATCAGTGTGGGTCCTATCACAAAATATAAACTATGTAGCAGATTCTACAGAGTAAGTTTAATACAGATAATGATTAAACTATGACACCGAGTAATTTTAAGATCTAAGAAAATTTTCTATGATACCCTAGGCCTGGAAGAATAACTAAGGAAGGAAACACTTGGAAGGAGTTCAGATCCCCTTGTGGCATAAGGTATAGTTCAGTCCACTAGGAAAGTAGAGAAATATGCAAGTGTGGCCAGGCCAGAGCTGGTCTTCAGTCTCTGGACAAGCAGAAGTCAGCTCTCCAGAGTGCAGACAGGTAGCAGATGATCAGAAACTGGAGGCATGGATGTACATGTAAGATGTGCAGGCAGAGTGTTTGGGAATCCTCTAGGCAGGACGTGCAGAGGGCTTACAGAGGGAGTAGCAGCTCAGTCTCGAACTTTCATGCCACAAGAGGCCTGTGTACTAGAGCCTGCAGAGGGAATTGGAACTCTGATGTGGGGAGAGGGCTTGTGGTATACATGTTGGTAGGAGGCATTCTGGCGCTGGCACCAAGTAGAGGTAGCCTTCAGAACTCCCTTCTCTCTGTTGAGACGGGTATAAATTATTACTGGACAGAGGCTGCATGATAATGCTGAGGGACCCTGAGTTCTGTCGCAGTGTTCCACCAGATGGCCTCACACCTACACCATTGACTCACTCTAACATTGCTAGAAATAGAAGGAAAGCCTTTTCCTCCTTCAGTGTCCCTCCACTGCCCTCTACTGAGAAAGCATAGCATTTTGCTCACTTGAAAAGAGAAATGCTTAATAGAATGACATGACCAATCCAAGAGCATATCTGGAAGGATGCTGTCAGATCTGGGGGCAATAAAGTGATAACTGATGCAAGGATCATGGAATAAATCTGACAAAGACCTACAGGGAAGAAATGTAAAACCTTATTCAGAGATTGTCTAGGTTGCATTGTGTCGGCTACTCCCATCCAATTCACATGATGATGTTCTTATTCTAGTACCTCTGAATATGACCTTATTTGGAAATATGGTCATTGTAGGTATAATTAAAATGAGATAGTTAGGTTGGACCCACCTAGTCTGACTAGTTTCCTAATAGAAAGGGAAAAATTGGACACAGAAACAGATACACACTGAGGAAAGACATAGGGAGAAGTCAGCCATCTCCAAGACAAGGAGAAAGATCTGGAATCGATCCTTTCTCACATACTCCCAAAGGAAACAACACTGCTGGCACCTCAATTTTGGCTTTCTAGCCTCTAGAGCTGTGAGACAATGAATTTGTATAGTTTCATTCACCCAGTTGTACTTTATGTAGCCCAAGTAAACTAATACCAATTTTGGTGCTGAAAAGTAGGGTGCTGCTATAAAGCAGATTGAAAAAACGTGTATACAGCTTTGGAATTAAGCAAAACTAGAGTAGATGGGCCCCTAACCTAGCATAACTATTGTCCTTATAAAACAGGAAAATTTGTATGAATTTTCCTGACTGGCCTGAATACAAGGAGAATGTCATGTGACAAATGGAGTTATGCTGCCAGGAGGCAAGGAACTACCAGAACCTAGGATAGAGGCATGGCAAAGATCCTCCTTCACAGCTCTCAGAAGGAGCCAACTCCAGACACTTGATCTTATACTTGTAGCCTCATGAATGGTGAATTTTGTTTAAGGCATGCAATGAGTAGAACTTTGTTATGGCAGCCCTTGCAAACAAATACAGATACTAATGATAAGTAGAAGTTATTCTACTTCTCACTGACTGAGAAACTTAATATTTTAAGAATGATAGTTCTCTCTGAATTATTTTAAGTATTCAACAAAATCACAAAAAATCCCAACAATTATTTTGCATGGCATTTAACCAAATGATGCTAAATATTATAACCCCTTATCTGTAGTATTGTTTTCTGTAGTTTCAGTTAACTGTGATCAACTGCAGGCCAAAAATATTAAATGGAAAATTCCATAAATAAACAACTCCTAAATCTTAAGGTTTGTGTCATTCTGAGTAGCATGATGAAATCTTCCATTGTCCCATTTCGATCCACCCAGGATGTGAATCATCCCTTTGTCTAGTATATCCACATTATATATGCTACCTATATGTCAACCACTGAGTATAGCTCTCTTGGTCATAAGATTGCTTAACACAGTAATGAAGGACCAGGAAAATTACTGTGCATGCTAAAATCATATAAAATGATCTTAATCACTAGGAAAAATCATGATTGTTTTGTGGCCTGCATGTTTTGTCAAAAAAATTAAAATAATCTTATTTTAAATTATACATGTACAGGATAATTTAAAAAGTACATACTACTCAGGGTTCCTTTAAAGTTTTTCACTATGTTCATAGCATCATTGTTCATGGTATTTGAAGCTGGAAATAAATGCATCTCATTAATAGAACTGGTGAATATATTCTGGAATATTCATAGAATTGAATTTTGGAACAATAAAAATGAAGAAATTAGAGCTACTAGCATCGATATATATGATTTTCATTAAAATGAGCAAAAGTAGCGAGTCAAAATTAGGGCAAGCTGTGTGCACAATGGATATTTGTGATGAGCACAAATACAACAATCCATAATAAAATATTGGCAAGCCACATTCAAAAGCTCATTAAGAATATTATGTCATCAGCAAACAGAGATCTCAGGGACACAAGATCATTCCAACATAAGCAAACCAATAAATGTGATTCACCACATAAATAGGATAAAGGATTTATCCTATTTATGAATCATATGATCATCTAAATAGATGCAGGAAAGCATTTGTCAAAGTTCAACACCCATTCATGTTTAAAATGCTTAAGAAACTAGGATAGAAAGAACTTACCTTGACATATAAAAGCTATATAGCATTCCCTCTAAAAACAGAAACAAGACAAGAATGCTCACTTTCACCATTCTTATTCATAATAATCCTTGAAAATAGAGCCAGAGCAACCAGGCAAGAGAAGGAAATTGAATGGATACCAATACAAAAATAAGAGCTCAAATTATCTCTGTTTGCTGATACATGATCCTATATTTAGAAGACCCAAAAAATCCACCTGAAGACTTCTAGAGCTGATAAACAAATTTAGCAAAGTAGCAAGATATATGATTGACATACAGAATTCAATAGCTTTCCTGTACTCCAATAGTGAATCTGCTGAAAAATAAATTGGGAAAATTATTTCATTCAAAATAACCTCAAAGGAATATTTGGGAACAAACATAACCAAAGAGGTAAAAGACCTCTATAAAGAAACCTATTGAAAACAGAAGAATGAAATTGAAGATCTTAGAAGATGGGAACGCCTCCCATGTTCTTGGATAGGTAGAATTAATATTGTCAAAATGAACATACTACCAGAAGTGTTATATAAATTCAATACAATCCCTATCAAAATACCAATGACATTCTTCACAGAACTAGAAAAAATCAGTTCTAAAATTCATTTGGAAGAATAAGATACCCACAATAGCCAAAGCATTCCTGAGCAAGAAGAGTGATTCTGGAGGCATCATAATGCCAGACCTCAAATTATACTACAGAGCTATAGTAACAAAAGCAGCATGGTATTGGCACCAAAGCAGACATGAAGAATAATAGAACAGAATAGAAGACACAGAGACAAATGTACATAAAAAGTCATCTGATACTTGACAAAGTTGCCAAAAACATATGCTGAAGAAAAGATAACATTTTAACAAATTGTGCTGGGAAAACCAGATATCCATATGTAGAAGAATGAAATTTGACCCCTATCTCACCCTGCAAAAAAGTCAACTCAAAGTGGATCAAAGACCTAGGGATTCAACCAGAAGCTCTACCACAGCTTAAAGAAAATGTAGGCCCAACACTCCAAATTATAGGCACAGGCACTGAATTCATTAATAAGATTTCTAAAGTGTAAGAAATAAAATGAAAAATCAATAAGTTGGATGGCATCAAATTAAAAAGCTTCTGCACAGCAAATGAAATAAGAGTGGGAAGAGAGAATCTACGCAATGGGAGAAGTTCTTTACCACCTGCTCTTCAGAGAGGACATTAATATCCAGAATACATAAAGAACTTAAAAAACTTAACATGAAAAAAATACTGAATAACCCAGTTAATAAATGGGCAAAAGAAGTAAACAGACACTTCTCAAAAGAAGAAACACACATGGCCAACAAATACATGAAAAAATGGTCAATATCCCTAGCAATCAGGGAAATGTAAATAAAAACGACCCACTGCTGTCAGAATCGCAATATCAAGAATACAAATAATAAATGCTGGAGAGGATGTTGAGAGGGAAGATATACTCATACATTGTTGGTGGGACTGCAAATTAGTGCAACTACTCTGGAAACCAGTATGGAGATTCCTTTAAAAAAAGGTATGGAATCACCATATGACCCAGGTATACCACTCCTTGGTATATATTCAAGAGATCTAAAATCAGCATATTATGTAATACAGCCACATTGATATTTATAGCAGTGTAATTCACAATAATCAAGTTAAAGAACCAGCCTAGATACCCGTCAACAGATGAATGGATAAAGAAAATATAGCACATATACACAATGGAATACTATTCAGCCTTAAAGAAGAATGAAATTATGGCATTTGCAGGTAGATGGATGGAACTGGAAAGTATCATGCTATGTGAAATAAGCCAATTCCCCAAATCCAAAGGCTGATGTTCTCTCTGCTAAGCAGATGCTGATCCATAGGTTGGGGGTGGGTAGGGAAGAATGAAGGAACTTTGAATTGTACAGAGGGGAGTGAGGGGAGGGATGAAATGGGTGGGGAGGGAAAGGAGAGTAGATTGTGAGACAGGCATTATTACCCTATATACATGCATGAAAAGAAAATAAATAAATAAATAAATAAATAAATAAATAAATAAATAAATAAAAGAAAATGTGGTATACATGCACAATGGAGTTTTACTCTTCCATAAGAAGAAAGAAATTATGGAATTTGCTGATGGATGGATGAAACTAGAGAACATTTTGCTAGGTGAAATAAGCCAGACCCAGAAAGACAATGATAGAGCAAAATAAGTAGGAAAAAGGGAGGGGAAATCCTATGAAAGTAGAAGAGACATCAGTGGAGTAGAGAAAGGGAATTGAGGGAAAGGGACAAGGGATGAGAAAAGGAACAGTGGAATGAAACTGACCAAACTACCTTGGGTATATGTATGAAGATATTGCAGTGGATTTCCTTTTATTTGTATCTATAATGCACTAATTAAAAATCTATAAATAAATAGATGAAAAACCAGTACAGTAGAGGAAAGAGAACAGGAGGAGGGAGGAAGGAAGGGAAAGGGGAAGTATTGGAGATTGAATTGGAGCAAATTAAGTTTCATACTTATGTAATTATATCAAAATGAACCCCAATGTTATTTATAGCTATAAAACAAAATTTTAAAATTAAAGAAGTAGAGCATGATTGCATATGAAAAACTTTAGGGACAGACAAAACTATAAAAGTTTAGGGGTGTAAATGAAGATAGTCTAAGTATAAATAAAACAAAGTAAAGGTTTTTACAAAAGTCAGCAGACATACTAAATGTTTGCAAATTACACAAAGTGTTCTGTTCTTTAAGCTATGTACTAGTTATAGAAGTGCATACTTCATAATTACTGTTTTAACATATTAAAATTGCTGATGTATTATTAATAATATCCTTTAATTTAAAGTGAAATTTTAGATGGAGCAGAAAGTGAGTGGAAATACAGGAAACTTCTGGAAGGCTGTAATGTTCTATTTCTTGAATATATCCAGACACACATGCCTGTGCATATGTTTTACATATATGCAGCATATATGTATAATATAGTCATTTATATTACACAATAAAAAATCTTATGATATTTATATAAAATGTTTGATTTTGTATGTTTTCTTCCATAAATCAAAAGAGGCTGCTAAAAGTTTGAAAAAACAATGTAGGCTTTAGCCCAATAAAATGAATTGAAATAATTTGCATTATCATTTGTTCAGTTTGGGGTGCTGTTGTCATTTTTGTTGTTACTCCTGTTCTGCTCTCCAAACAGAAACTTGGCATTGAGTTTGAAGCTTTCACATAAGGCTGGGAGGCTCAGCAAAAAAGAAAAACTAGAGAAAGAGAGACGAGGATGAAGTCACAGAAGCAAAAATACAAGCATGGCTGCACATCAGAAATACATCAACTTTTTGTCCTGGGAATGGAACACAGGGCCTTGCATATGCTAAGTACATGTTCTAGTACCGAGTACCCCCCAGCCAAGAAATGCTTTAACTTTTGATTGAGATTTTTCATGTACTCCAAGAGTGGGCCAAGGGAAATATAGAAAAGCATGGATTGCTCCCTACCTTGTAAGACCTTAATTTGCAGCAGCTAGGTCTTTCTGGTTTCACTTATTCATCACATCTTCCTCAAAAAATGGCCTCTGTGACCTTGGTGATGTGACTGCTTCTCTTCTATACGATAAGTCTAATTTCCTAGACGCCCCAATGAGGTATAGGAAGAAGGTGTCTGTTTTCTTTTGGAGGATGAAGTCATCTCACCTAATTATCCTAAGTTGCATGGTGAGTTCCATGGAGAATTCACCATTTCAGGGAGTTTTGTTAGATGAGCATATAGCATCCATATTTGTCTTTTGTGACCACTATTCAAGAAATTACTGACATATTTCACCAAGTGCTTGAGATGAGAGCTTTGCCTGGTCACTCACCTCTCTTTGTTATAGCATGGACATGCCCAGACCTTTTCACTTCAAGAGCTTCTAGGGCCAAGTCACTCTCAGCTTTGGGATATGGCCTGCTGTAAACTTTTCAATTCTGAGATTGGGCAGCAGTTAAACAGAGACACTCAAAGGGGAATTAATCCATCTCACCCAATCCACTGCTCTCATGTATTCTTTTTTTATGTATCCAAAGTAAATGCTTAAGAAATTAGCAATTTTATCTCCACATATTTTACTGAATATTTCAGAAGCACATGTGCTTGAGATTGAGTGGGTATAACCTGGGGGTCTGGAGGCATGGAGGTTGTGGGTGGAGGGACCTAAGAATGTACTTGTCCCTGTTATACTGTGATCCGAAGGCCCAGGGCTGTACTTTTTATTTCTGGTTTGCTTTCTGGACAGGGCTGAGATAAATGCAGAATGAATTTACCCAGTGGGCTTCTGCGACTGGAATGATTTAATATAGAAATGAGTGGGGAGTGTGGATGTGGGGGTGGAAGGAAATATGAATCCAATTTTTCCATATGAATCTGCATCCTTCATGCAACAGAGCTATACTTATATCTGAGCAGTTGTCTCAACAAGGCTGGAATGAATGTAGAATGATTTAAGAAAGAGACTGCTGTGATCATGGGGTTAATTTAGGAACTTGGAAGTGATAAACTCAGTGTTACAGCAGCTGGGCTGTGCAGAGAGGGAGGGGCCATTGTTCCTAGGGAAACACACATTCAATTGCAACCTCCTCACTTCCACCAAGAACGTCAATATCACATGCTCCATTCCACAGGCCTTCCCACTCACCTTGGCTCTTATGTTTCACAGTGAAGGTATTTTTTCTTCTTTAGCTGTATCACACACATTTTTCATATTTCCCGGATCATCAGGAAGAAAAAATATCAAGGGGCTTTGAAGACAACTGCTATGTGGATTCAAAAAGCAAGTGACCCAATAGGCCTATGGAATCCAACTGAGGGTCAATGTCAGACAGAAAAGAGCTTCACGACCTCTCCCCATGGCCCTTTGCCTTCTCCCCTGGGGTTGAGCAAACAATATATTAGAACAGTAGAAGCTGCTGAGACCAGGACTGAGGGGCCTGTCAAAGGCTGGGAGACACTACTAAGCCTCTATCCATGGCCACGGACTAGGGAAGACACAAAGCTGAGGGACACAATGATGCCATGGTCACTCTCTGCCACAATACAAGCAACAAAACATGTGGTACACATACACAACAGAGTAGTAATCAGACCTTAAACAGGAAATCCTTTCATAAGTGGCCGTATGAATGGAATTAGAGGACATTTATTAAGTGAAATAAGTCAGGTACCTAAAGACAAATACCACATGTTCTCCCTCATCTGTGGAAGCTAAAAGTAGAAGTACAGGGTAGAATAGAGGTCACTGGAGGCTAAGAAGTCAAGGGGGAGGGGGATTAGTGGAAGTGGGGAAAATAAGTACCAAAAAACAGTTATGTGGGAATAGTTCTATTGTTCTGTAGCACAAAAGCACAGCTATAAACTACAATCAGTTATACAATTCAAAACAACCAGAGGAGAAGAGTTTGAAGATTCCAACACAGAAACCATAATATTTGAGCAGATGAAAATGCTAATTATCCTGATTTGATTATTATACCTTATATACATGTATTGAACTGGAATACTGTGCCCCATAAATATGAATATTATAGGCCTATTAAAAAATCAAAAATTTTCACATGGTAAAAATGAATGTAAAATTCTTATTCTCCTGACCCTCAATACCACTCTAAGAGGTGATTGCTATGAATAGTCTATGCTTCTTGCAAAAATAGATATTTATGTATGTATGTTTTTTTCTTTTAATGTTTTATATGGAGTTATATTCTACTCTATATCTCAGGGAAGGCCTGCAGTAGGCCCCTTCCATAATAGGATGAGTCAGTGTCTCTGCAAGGTCTGCCCCATACAGAAAGATCCTTCCCGCCCCAAACAGAGGCCTCCTGTGTGACCTCTGTTCTCAGCTGCAGCCATCAATAGCCCCGGATGTTTTGCAGACCTCTGCTCACCCTATACTGCTGAACTCCTAACTTCAAGGGACTGTTCACTCTGTTAACTCCAGGAGGTTCCTAATAGAACAGAGATTCTCCTTCCTCTACAGGGAATACTCAAGTCAGTCATATCCCTGGTCGTTGAAAAAAAATATGGGAAGGATGGCTTCATTTCCTTCAAAGGTGACTTATTCTGATCTCTTATGAGAAAACAGGAGTCATAGAAGGACTTAGAAGACTGGATTCTGAGAAATACTAGCTCCTAATCCAGAAAAGACCCCTACATGATTGGGTTTGCTCTTTTCTCTCTGGTTAGGCCTGAGAGTCACCAGGGAAGGAGGTTCACTGGCCTGTTAGGCAAGCACATAATACCTGGTACCTAATCTTCCTGCTCTCCCTAAAAGAAAATGAAAAATCTGGGCTTTCCTGAGACTTTCAAACTTTACTTATTTTGGACACAGGGTGTCAATATGCTGCCCTGGTTGGTCTTAAATTTGTGGGCTTAAGTAATTGTCCTACCTCAGCCTCCCAAGTACATGGAAATACAGGCATGAGTATCATCATACCCAGCTGACTCACTCTCTCTCTCTCTCTCTCTCTCTCTCTCTCTCTCTCTCTCTCTCTTTCTCTTTCTCTCTCTGTGTGTGAGAGAGATATACATATACATATATACTTATACACATATACTGCAGATGAAACTCATGGCTGCAGATTGAACCCACTACCTCACACATGCTGTTTTAGTCAGTTTATTTGTTCTGTGACTAAAAGGACTGACCAGAAGAACTGTAGGGGAGGAAAGGTTTTATTTGAGAGCTCACAATTTTAGAGGTCTTAGTCCGTGGACAGCAGGCTCTATTCCTTGGGGCTCAAGGTGAGATTGAACATCATGGTGGAAGAGTGTGGCAGAGGGAAGCAACTCACATGTTGATCAAAAAGTAGAAAAGAGAGACTCCATTCGCCAGATACAAATATATATATAAAGTCACGCCCAATTCCCACCTCCTCTAGCTACATCCTACCACTCCAGTTACCACTCAGTTAATCCCTATCAGGGGATTAATTCACTGATTGGGTTAAGGCTCTTGCAATCCAATCCTTTCTTCTCTGAACCTTCTTGCATTATCTCACACCTGAGCTTTTGGGGACACCTCACATCCAAACCATAACACATGTGAAGTACACACTGCGCCACTACACTATATTCCCAGACTAGAATTGAAACTCTCTCTTTTCGTTTCTTTGTTTTTTTTTTGTTTGTTTCAGTGCTGGGGATAGAGCCCAGAGCCTCAAATATGCTACATGCGCTCTACCACTGAGCTACACCCTTAGCCTGTACTTGTCTTCATAGGGCTATGCTAGAAATGATCTTCTGCAAATGGTTTGAAAAACTCAAATTGTATAACTGCTGCAAAGGCTCAGCACACTATCTTTGGCATTTGGGATGAATGGAGTGACATATAGATTCACATATATACTTCAATTCACAAAAATGAATTTTAACATTTCCCAGATTATGAAAATATGGGAAGCAATTGGATAATCTTAAGCAAGAAAGTGACAGGATGGGATAACAAATTCTCTAGTTGCAATGTCACCAGGTATCTACAGAAGTCCCACCTGTGTCACCAAACACTAATCTGTACCCAAGTGCACTTTATTTCCCTGTGAAATAAATAGCTATTCTTCCTGATTATAATTAGAAAATGTGAATCGTTCTCAAAATTCAAATAACTCAGGAATGTCTGTGAATAAAAGTAGAGATAATTTCAAATTTCTCCACCTTGAGGTGACTGAAATTAATATTTTTTTCTGACTATCGCAGGCAGAATTTTGGCTCCCATAATCCTTACTCCCTGGTGTATTCCTGTGAATATGTGACTTTGCAGATGTAATTAAGTTTACCAATCAGTTGATCTTAAAATATGGCACTTACTTTGGATTATGTAAGTGGACCTGATATAATCCTACTGAAATTAGAGTGTGGAAGAGAAAGGAAGTCAGAGATTTGAAGCATGAAGACTCAACATGTCACTGTTAGTCTGAAGATGTGGATGCCATGTGAGAAGGACTGCAAGCAGTCTGAAGTTCCTGAGAGAAAGGACCCTAGCTGACATTCAGTGACAAATGGGAACCTCAGACCTGCGTTCATAAGAAAATCAATTCTATTAACAATCTCTGTTAGCTTGGAAGTAGATTCTTCCCCAGCACCGGAAGAAAGGAAGGCTTCCCCATCTCCCCTTATGGAAAGGATTTCAGTTTCATGAGGCCATAAGCAGAGAACCCAGTTAGGCCACAACATTTATGGATTTGTGGACCATGAAAACAGAGAAACTAAATGGGTTTTGTTTTAAGATATCAAGTTTTTGGCAATAATAGCAAACACAGTGACAATCCTTTAATACATCTCTCTTTTTAAGTTTTTTTTTTTAATTTTTAGTTGTCAATGAACTTTTATTTTACTTATTTATCTGTGGTGCTGAGGATTGAACCCAGTGCCTCACACGTGCTAGGCAAGTGCTCTACCACTGAACCACAGCCTCTCTTTTTAAATTTTTATTGCTAAATTATAATTATGCTTAATAGTGAGATTCATGCCAGACACCAGGGCGCATGTCTATAAATCCCAGAGGCTCCAGAGGCTGAGGCAGGAGGATCTCGAGTTCAAAGTCAATGTCAGCAACGTAGCAAGGCACTAAGCAACTGAGTGAGACCCTGTCTCTAAATAAAATACAAAATAGGGCTGGGGATGTGGCTCAGTGGCCGAGTGCCCCTGAGTTCAATCCCTGGTACCCCCCAAAATAGTGGATCCATTATTCCATGTTTATATGCACACATAACATTATTTGATTGATCTCATTCCCTAGTGCCTTCCTTTTCCCTTTCCTCCTCTATCCCCCTGATCTGCTGGCTCTACTCTGCTGATCTCACTTCTATTATTATTTTAATGAGTGCATTATAATTATAATAAGTATCTTTTTTTTCTCCTGTTGCCGGGGATTGAACCCAGGGCCTTGTGCTTACAAGGCAAGCACTCTACCAACTGAGCTATATCCCCAGCCCCACATTATAATTATATATAAGAAGAATTCATTGTGTATTGTACATTGTACATGGACACAGAATATTTTGGTAGATTTCATACCCCTGTACTTTTCCATGCCATTCCCTCCTCCCCTCCCTCTTGAGCCCCTTTCTACATTCTGTTGGTCTGCCTTTTAATGTAACTCTTCATCCATATATACCTGCACTAACACTAATACACATAATGTATACATGGAATTAATTTTTACACTTGGTTTTGTGTGAAAAATTAAAACGATTTGTCTTACTTCCTCTTAATTTCTTCCTATAATATCCCCTTTCATTTTCTGTAAACAATATTAGTAATTCGAGGTTTACAATTTCTTACCTTTGTTTTTGGTGACATATTACCCTATACTTCTATGCTCTTATGATATAATGAGAAATATTTATTTCATCTCTGCCCCCAGTCCTTGACACAAAGCTCCTAAAATCCTTGTAACTTCCTGAATGATGGGATGCTAGGAGCATCTTTTATTTTGCTAACTGGTCTTTGACCCAGTTTCTGACAGCGCCTAATCTCAGAATTTCCTGGGTGATAAAAGCATCTTTTGTTCTAATGAGGTAACTGTTGGTGGGCTCCCGCATGGGGGTTGGCCACAAGAAAGCTCAAACCATGATCAGAAACTTAGGACTTTCAGCTCTACCTCCTATCACCCAGGAAGAGGAGAGGGACTGTAAAATGAGTCAATAATCAATCATGTTTACATGATTAAGCCTCCATAAAAAGCCCTGAACTATGAGGTTCAGAGAGCTTCCAGATTGGTAAACATATCCATGTCCATAGGGACAGACTTGTTGAGATTCTTCCTTTAACCCATGCAGTCTATGCTAACTCCAAAAATGTAGAATTGAATTGAATTGAATTGAATTGAATTGAATTGAATTGAATTGAATTGAATTGAAGAAAGCCTAGCTGGTATCTGCCTAGCTGGTATCTGCCAACAATCAGAAAATTAGTCCATTTTGAAAACCTCCACATATGGTGGTGAGAAGTGTTCTGTATTGAGTGTGTGGCGTTTGAGGGAATTTTTTTCTATCATACAAACTTCAACAGTTAGCAATTCAACACACAGCAGGCATTCAATCAGTGTTTGACAAATAGATGCAAAGGACATTATATGTGTTTATCAGACTTTTCTCTACATTATTGAATAATTAAGGAAATTCATGTGTATATTTATTGATTTCATAGAACAACAGACTGAAAAGGAAGGAGGAAAGTCAGGATATGACCATATTTTATACCCCCAATTTTTGGATTGCAAATATTTATTGATGAATATTTTGTACATGTTGAATAAGCAGCCTATTCTAACACCATGTAAACTTTTCCAGATCACAAACTGACATAGAAAATTTTAGAAAATAGCAAAACTCATATTCCATACCTGGGAGAAAACAATAAAATGTTTTACCCATGCCATGCATAAATTCTTGAGCCAAATGAACATTCTATTAAATCAAGAAGTACTCTGAAAGATAATAAGTAACAGATAAATCACTATCCAAATGAAATAAAACCACTCACTGTTAATCTGTTCAGATATCATGACAAAACATTATGGACTGGGTGGTTTTAAACAACAGAAATTTATTTTCCCACAGTTTGGAGGCTCTAAGTCTAAGATCAGGGAACCAGCATGGCCAGTTCTTGCTGAAGGCTTCCTGGCTTGCAGATGGCCATCTTCCCACTGTATCCTTACTTGGCCTTTCCTGGGTGCATTCACATGGGAGAAAAAACATTCTCTGAAGTCTCTTCTTATAAGAGCATTAATTATATTGTTTTGGACCCCATACTTATTGTCTCATTTAATCTTAATTGTCTCCTTATAGGCCCTATCTTTAAATCACACTGGAGATTAGAGCTTCAACACACGAATTTTAGGGAGACACAATGGAATCCATAGCAAGCACCCCTATGGAATATATCTTGTGTCCCCTTCCCACATTCATTCACTACTTCTCAGTATAGGATATTTGACTGCCTATTTCAAACATGAAGTGAAGAATCCACTGCAGCTTCACTTGTGTCTGCTGCTGGCCAGAGCCCTAGCATTAGTTGTACCACTGGCAGTGACCATGTCCCCCATCACCATATATAGCATTAATACCAATGTGACCTGAAATTCTGGCTTGGATTCTGTCTTCATCTTCTCTTAAAACCTTTTAATAGCTGAGCACAGTGGTGTACACCTGTAATCCCAGCAGTTTGGGAGGCTGAGGCAGGAAGATTGCAAGTTCAAAGCCAGCCTTAGCAAGTTGGTGAGACCCTGTCTCAATAAATAAATAAATAAATAAGGGCTGGGGATGTGCCTCAGTGGTTAAGCACCCCTGGATTCAATCTCTTGAAAAACACCTCTTAATATAATGACCTATAGGGACAGAGGTAAACATTATTAATCTTGTGCACATACTCCAACAGTTTTGTCTTTCTAGTGTAAGTGTAGACTTGAGGGCCCCTTAGGAACTCATAGTGCATAAGATCACAGTTAGTTAGCTCCCTTAAATTCAGATAATGTTGCTGCACAAAGCCTTTGATGGTAAGCATTCTCTACATGCATATGTACAAATATGCTTCATCTCAGCATCTTCAGTTTGCTCAGCATATTCCAGATGTCCTCTTGAGTACAAAATTGTCCTTCACAAAAATCTCATCCAGAATGTACAACAGTACCAGTTTTGAAGGGCTGGGGTTGAAGCTCAGTATAGCACTTGGCCTGACATGTGTGAGGCCCTGGATTCAGTCTCTAAGCACCACAAAAAATAAAAATAAAAATACCAATTTTGGGCAAGCTCCAATCTTTACTCAGTCCCTTGGTAGAGGAAAGCTCCATTTGATTGATGAGGATGTAACATTTCTCCATGACATCTGTGTTCACTTCCTTCAACTCAAGTTCAGAGAGTAACTCTGGACTTGAAAGAGTTTCCTGAGGACCTCTGAGTGATCCTTTCACTGTTGGAAAATAGGCTTGGCAGAGAGAGCAGAAGATGGTGTGGCACTCATTCCACACTCAGGGGTCATTGCCTTGGGCCCTGGAAGGGCCCGTTCCCCTCAACTTGAGGATACCCCCATTCAAACCACCACCTTCCCTACACTCCACAAGGAAAGCTCAAGTCTCCCCTTTAAACCCAAACCCTTATGTAGCTTCAGTAGAATTAGGTGAGAAATTAAAACCGTTTCTCTCAATTTCCTGTAGAGGTGTGGAAGTATCTAGAAGAATTGGGATGAATTTAGCTTTCCAGGGCAATGCCTTGTTCCCATGGGTTGTGCCTGGCACCAATACTGCATTCAATAGGGTCAGTGAAAAGCTTGGAGTCTGAAGGTATTCAGAGCCAAAACCCTTCTGTTCACTTCCTTAACCTATCTCCTGAGACCACAAGAAGGAGGTGGGGGTTCACATTAGACTCTAGGAAGCAATTTCCAGCGATGTTACTCTAAGGGGCCTACTGGAGTTGGTCCCTTCAGTTCTTACTCAGGATCTTCAACTGAATCCAGCTGCTGACCAGCTATACCCTCTGTCAACTGCTGCCCCAAGGACTTTCCACTTAGACCAATGAATTCACTTCCTAAATATCTCTGAAGATGATGTAAGGGTAGAAGACTCCCAGGGTGAAAATCAGGGGCTAGTACTTCTCTTACCTGGGATAGGCAAGTCTCCTTAGTCTTACCTTAATTCAAAACAGAGCATGAGCTCTATCTAGGCTACAAAATATAATTAAATCCCTCAAACCAAGGTCTCAAATTTATGATAATTCAGAAAAGGAAGTGAGGGAAGTCTCTACTGAGCACCTCTGCCCAGCACTCCCCAGAGCTGACAGCAAGAGTAGGTTTTATGGAACCTCTTCTGGTTAGACATAGATGGTTCCCTTAGTCTTTCTAAGGGTGCTGTGTCATAAAGAATTGCATTGCCCAAGGTAAGGTCTAAATAATTAATTCTCCCCAAAGAGATGTCTGATCTTTGCCTTAAACCCTTGGATGTTACACTTGGTAATAGTGCCCTTATTTATCTGGAGGGTTTGGACTAAACCAAATAGTCAAAATTAATAATGATTTATGATGGAAGCTTTGGGTTGCTTAGATAAACCTCCAGAGGATTAAAACTTAGGTTAGCCACATGGGTGGTCAACCATGTCTTCATGAATTAACCCTAACCCAAACTGTGAAATTCAAGGTACAAGTGAGCTTCTTTGATTAGCCATACTTCATGTGTATTGTCACACATGGTTTACAAAAGTTAGCACTCTCTGTGACTCCATAAGGAAAGGAGAACTGGAAGCTCTGTGTATGGAATTCCTATTCATCTGTTCTCTTAGCTGATATTAATCTGTATCTTTTTACTGCAAAGATCCATAACCATGACTATATTGGCTTTCGGTGAGTTCTGTGAGTCCTTCTAGCAGTTCTTCAATCATGGTCTTGGGAACTCCTGTACTTATAGATGTTGAGGATGGTCTTAGGGACTGTCGAACTTTGCAGGTCTTTACCTTGACTGCTGGCAAGATCTGAAATTCTTTCCTCTGATGACCTTCCTCTTTGGGCCTTTACTCTTAGGCTTGACAAAAACACTGAGGAAGTAATCATGTATGTCTACCTTGGTCCCCTGAAAGCAGACAGCAGGACTGAGGATCTGAGCACCTTCTGTGCTGGATCTGAGGTAAGAAAGTTTCCTGCAGAAATTAATTCTACTCGCTGGGTATTTGGGAAAGTGAGACAGGAGGATCCCAAAGCTGGGCATCTTGGTGAGCTCCTGTCTCAGTCCTCCTGTCAAGCTTTTTACCTAGACTTCTGGCAGGATGTGGGACTCATCCCTCTGCTGAATGGAGGTCAATCCCCAGACCAAGTCCAATTCTCACAGATCCTCCTGAGGGAAAAGTTAGGAGAGGATTCCCCAAGACAACCCTGCTTGGGGCCTCCCATGGTTGAGAGTAAAGTTCAGATTCTATGGGATTCCTCTGTTTAGGAGTGGGCTGTGCTTTTCATCTTGCCTCAGGATTTCCATCTTGACTTCTGGCAGGGAATTGGTCCCCATCCCCACCTGATATACTGAGTTCCCTCCACCCCTACTCTAAATAAGGCCTCACTATCCTGAGATCCTCTGAAGGGAAATGAGGAAATATTTCATCCTGCTACTACTAGGATGGGACTCTGTGGCATCCTCACTGTTCCAGAGTGGATGGTCCTCTAAATACTAACTCAGGGTCCTTATCTTGACTCCTGGAATGAAATGAACTTCCTGTTTCCTGCAGATTTGAGTACTACCCTGTTGGGCCATAGCTCTCACTTCCAGGAGACCTCTCAGGAAGAAGTGCAAGAGCTTCATCCTGCCCAAGGCCTCCAAGGGGTGATGGCAGAGGCCAGTCAGACTCTATGGGCCCACTATAACTGGTGCTAATGTTGCCTCTGCCCTCATGAAGAAGTTAACCATTCCACTACAGTCAGGATCTAGGGCCCTCCAGGATCCAAGGCCTCCCACCTAAAACCCAATGCGCTCACCTCCCAGTGCCCTGAGGAAGAATTAAAAAGCAAGAAACACTGCTAGAATTAGTGAGTCATTCATCTCTGGTGTCTTACAGGGCTGATAGCAGTGATAGGGGTGACTGGGATTTATAAAGTCCCATCTATTCTAAGGGCAAGAAAGTTTCCTGCAAAAATTAATTGTCTAGTTGGGTACAGGATTGTGCACCTATAATCCCAGCTACAATGGAGACTGAGACAGAAGGATTGCAAACCTGTACCACTTAGTGAGATCCTGTCTCAAAACACAAAAGGGCTAGGGATATATCTCAGTGGTAGAGCACTTGTCTAGTATGCATAAGGCCCTGGGTTCCATCCCCAGTACTGAAAAATGAAAGAAATGAAGAAAGGAATGAATGAATTAGAATTAAGTCAGACTCCATCTCTTCCTTACTCTATAGCATTTGACACTCTATAGCATAAATCATTTCCATTGATTTCTCAACCTGTTATTCTTTTCATTGATTAATTTATTAATTCATATCCCAGAACAACACTGTTTAATTGGTGCATTAAGTTTGCTATCACTCAGGGCAATTTTCCCTTCATTATTTTATTTGCTTCAGTACTATCTTACTTATATATTTGTTCTATAGCTTTGTACTTATCACTCCAGATCACCTTTAAGTTCAATTATCATACTAAAATTTTTCTCATGTCTCAATCTGAATATGTATGCATACCATATTCTAAGTATGCTTATGTATTCTGATTTTTCATGACTTTAAGGTTTTGCATGTTGTTTGACAATGAATCATTTTTTTTAACTATAAGGCCTTCCATTTATTTAAGAAGAGTATCAGCAACTATAATACCATGGTCATCATTGTCAAAATTATCAATTTTATTTTGTCCCCATTTTTTTCTTTTCTTTCCACGTGTAAAAGCAGTGCATACTCAAAAAAATTAAGATACTTCATAGAAAACATTTTTTAAAACTATACAAGTCTTGTGGTAGTTTGAAGGATTTGTTAGAATGCTATTATATAATGTTTTTTAAAATGCTCAAATATAGTGTTTCAAACCCTTGAGCAAAACAGATTATATGCTAATTTGAAATTTAAGCCAAATCAAATCTATCAAATACATATGACATGCACATATATAAAGTGCATTTTAACATGCATTTTAATATTTGTTATTTTGGCTGTTTGTCCCTTCTAGGATAGTTGGCAGAAATCATCTTCGGAGGAAATCTCTACCTAGTTATGTAATAGGGAGAAATAGACAAAAGGTTATAATAGACAAAAGGTTATAATTTCATTAAAGAGAATTATAAATACAATTTTTTGAACCAGGCACCTCACTAAGTTCTTTACATGTATCCATTACTATGAATTACAGTGTTGTTTTTTGTTGTTGTTTTTTGTTTTTTGTTTGTTTTCTTTTTGGATCCAGGAATCTAGGAAATTTTTAATTTTTTAATTTTTTTAATTACTTTTTTTTGATTCATTGAAAACAAATGGAGTACAGCTGTTGTTTCTCTGGTTGTACACAAAGTAGAGTCACACCATTTGTGTAATCATACCAATACAAAGGGTAATGATGTTTGTCTCAGACAATGAATCCTTTTCTGTAAGCTTATTTCTAGATATCTTGAAAATCCTATCATTGCTACTTTGTGCTCTTTTTTAACAATTTTTAAATTTGTGATTATTTACATAAAAACATAAAGTGTTGTAAATTTATTTGATGTAATTCCAAGTAAATCAACTTTTTTACCATCTGATATTATTTTTCCATTGAATTCCTGTGTTTTTCTTTCTCTTCTCTTGGTGTGTAATCACATTTTCTGAATATTGTCATACAAATTTGCTCTTCGATTCTATATATCTATTTTTTCCCTTCTTTAATGAATGGGTAGGACTTGGGATAATTCATCTTAGTTGGGATTATCCTAGTATTTCACCATTTTATATAGTCTTGAGTTTTTGTTTATGTGGCTAGCCAGTTGAAGATGCTTTACTTTGTTTTTGGTTTACTGAAAGATTGCATTGGAATGCTGATTTTTTTTTAACTTTCCATTATTGTTTAATCATTGACAGGTTCAGTGTGCACTAATGCCACAATTATATTTAGTGATGATGTTGGTTATATGCATTTAACTTAAAATATTTTGTCCAAGCAAGGCACAGTGGCACATGCCCATAATCCCAGAGGCTCAGGAGGCTGAGGCAAGAGGATGTCAAGTTCAAAGCCAGCCTCAGCAATTTAGCAAGGCCCTAAGAAACTTAGTGAGATCTTGTCTCAAAATAAAAATAAAATGAGCTAGGGATGTGGCTCAGTGGTTGAGTGTTCCTGGGTTCAATACTTTATACCAAAAAAAATGTCCAAAATATGTGAAATTCACCAAAACTAAGGATACAAATTTTATGTTAAATAAAACACAAAGTTTGAGTGAGCACTTCATTCACAAAGGAGGGAAATCAAAAACCAAATGAAACAGAATAACTACTGGTAAATAACTGGCACATAATGTTTTCAGATATGAACTATCAGAATACTGAATTTTTAAATGATGGTTTTTCAACGATTCAAATAACAGGCTTGTGTACTCATTTGGTGTGGACCTGGTATCTCTTTTGTGAAGCAGCAGCTGAAGAGACTCGAGTGCTCACCATGGCCAATGAAAAGCCCAAGGAAGGAGTCAAGAGTGAGAACAACATATTCATTTGAAGGTGGCGGGGCAGGATGGTTCTGTGGTGCAGTTTAAGATTAAGAGGTATACACCACTTAGTAAACTAATGAAATCCTACTGTGAACAACAGGGTTTGTCAATGAGGCAGATCAGATTCCAATTTGACGGGCAGTCAATTGATGAAACAGACACACCTGCACGGTTGGAAATGGAGGAGGAAGATACACTTGATGTGTTCCAGCAGCCGACAGGAGGTGTCTACTAAAAAGGAAGCCTGCTACTTTACTTCAGAACTCTGTTCCTTCAGACCAAGAATACATTCTTAATTAGAAAACTGCAATTTGGTTCCACCACATCCTGACTACTACAGTATAGTTTTCTCTATTCTTTCATTTTCCCCTTCCCCATTCCTTTATTGGACATAAAGTAACTGGTGTATGTGCACAAGCATATTGCATTTTTTAACTAATTGACCAATGATATGTTTTGATTGACATCAAATTGAGATGGGATGGGGAGAAATACTTGTTCTGTGAAATTATCCCCTTTCTCCATTAGTAGCATGCTCATTCAGCTCTTATTTTTATAATCCAGTAAGTTATTTTGCTCTCAGTGTTTTAACAAAAAACAAAAAACCTGAACAACATAATAATTCTTGCATACCTTGTTCAATTGGAGAATTTTAATGTTTTTCATTTATCACTGTAAAACCAAAGACAATTTTATAACTTTTTTGTTGTAGCTGTTACATGTAGGGCAGTCTGTCTTTAAGTAGGGGTAAATTACTCTTAAAAAAAAGATTGCTAGATAGTTTTCCCTTCAAGTCAAGTGTCTTGTTGTTTAAATAAACTTCTTGTTAAAAAAAATGACATCCCCTGGGGAAGGTGGTTCCATTTGCAAATGAGGTAACAAAACTCAGGAACCAGGAAGGAAATGATGAGCTGCTCAAGATAATTTTCCATGGGTCAGGTGTTTTGGCACATCTGAGAGCAGGGCATTTACAGCATTGTTCAAGGATGTTTGCAAAGCTGTTACAGGTCAGGGAGCATATGTGCTTATAATCCAAGGTAATGATGCTAGAATCTCCCTGCTCTCCCCAAAGACATTCCCAGTAGATGAAGTTAGTATCTCTCTTTGCGTTAGAGAACAGGTTCATTTCCTAACCATGATAATAATAGTAATGTTTTTCTCCATGGCAATCATTGATCAGGTTTGCTTGCAGTATCCTTAAAAGATTGGGGGGTTTCATATGCTCAGAGTGTTTCAACCATGATATCAAGTGGGACTTGGGAAACACGGGGAATCAATGTAAACCTGAGGTTCAGGCTGCCAGCTGTGTCAGCAGCAATAAACTTTCTAAATCCATTTGAGCTGATCTCCTTGCTGGTCAAATCTATGGAAGTGTGGTAAATCTGTCTAGCAGCTAAAGTAGTCACTGTTGCTTAGGAACTGCTTGAACAGTTGATCCAAACATTTAAAGATATCAGGATTTTGTAGAATCATAAATGATAAATCACTTGGGAATGGCAAGAAAAAAGAGTTTTTGAAAACCAGAATTTAGTAGTTTTGCTTTTTGGGAATTGAGATCAATTGTTGAGGCACAATGAACATATTTAATAATGAAATCAAAATTTGAAATTCCTGCAAATCAGTGGAAGGAATAAAAGTAGTTCAACAGCAACTTCATACGAAGTGCAAAAGTGATGGACATGTTGGGAGGTGGGTGAAAAATTGGAGGGCTGACTCCAGTGTAAGAGCCAACTCAGATTATGATACTAGTCTTGGTTCACTTATTTTCCATGTTTCAGGGCAGGAAACTTACAATATATTTCCACCTCTAATTTCCAACTCTAAGTCCAGTTCAGTTCCCAGGTGGAGGAAGATTTCCAAAAATTGGAGGATAACAACCTCCCAGGGACAGTTGTACCTACTCTCCCCTCTATGGAATTTGTTCATATTGATGCCCTTCTTCCATTCTCAGATAATAGCTGACATTGGTAAAGAAAGTTTATTCAGTTTCTCAGTTCATAGACCTTACAGAGTAAATTTTGATCCATGCTACACATTGTCCATCCCAAAATCAGTATCTGCAAATTTGTTTTGTTAGGTAGGAGTTCAGGAACACCAAGAAGGAGGAGACAGGTTATTAGAAAGAAGCTGCTGGAGGACAAGACGAGGAGACGACTCCTCACCCTGTTTACAATAAATTTCATAACCATGACAACTCCCACCACTAAGGACTTACCACCATGACAATTCCCGCCACAGTTTCAAATTTTAAAATGAGCAATGGAAGTAAAGTGGGCAGTATTCTAATTAGGTTTTCTAAAGTAACCAATGGGGGGATTTGAAAATATTCTAATTACATATAATAAGATAACCAATGGGAGAAAATGGGGTAAGGTTTTCCATCAGGTATGTATAGGGAAGAGAACACCCCACAGTTCAGGATATGAGACCCTAATATCCAGACACTGGGGCCATGAGCCTCTCTCTCTCTCTTGCTAGACCCACTCCACTGTACCTAACAGAGTGCTATCTTCACTTTCAATAAATCTGTACTCTGTGTCAGAGGTCAGTTGCATGCCTGATCTATTAAGAAGAACAGAGTACATAGGAATTTCTCTGGCAGCCCAAAGTTAACCTCAAAGAAATCTCAGACTCCCAGTATCCTTACAGTAGATAATTCTGAATATTCAGGACCCAGCATGCTGAAAATGTGTGAGCCACTAACATAAAGGATGACAGATGTATTGAAGTTTCTATGTGTATGTAAAACAAGTGAGGTCACAAGAAAAGTCCTTCAGGCAGGCTAATAAGAGAGGAGGATGTGTTCAGGAAAAGGAATTTCTAATTAGAAACTTCACAGACCACATCCTTTCTAGTGAATGAACTTGAGACAGCTTTAGAAGATGGAAGAAGCATAAGGGATTATCTGAGACCCATGGGGACAATTTTGAAGGCTGAGAGCTTTGACACAAAACCATGGGATTTACTGAGCCACATGATTTGGAAAGACCAAATGTTCCAAGGGCCTTGTATGGAGTGACAAAACCTTGCCTTCAGTAGAAATAACAAGTATAGGGTCAAAAAGACTTTCTCTCTCTTTTTTTGTTTCAGTATTAATTTAAGGAAACACAAATTTAATTGTGGAAAACTGACAAACTATAGTTAAGTCTTAACCAAGAAAATTTTGTTTGATGAGAAGAGCTGCAAAAGTTGCTCAACATGTCAGTGATGTGGTTTATTTATTCATTCTACTGTTGACAGGGATTTGAGTTGTGTCTGTGGTCATTATAAATAATGCTGTTATGTACAGCCCCCTTCACATGCCCTTTCCTAGACATACACACTCATTTCTGTCAGGTATATATCCAACAGTTGAATTGCTGATGTTACCATCTAGGGGTGCTGGTTTCATTGTCTCCATTCAGCAAATAATTGAAGAACAGGACACGGTGACAGCAAGCAAGCAGCAGGTTTATTGCAAAAGTGATAGAGATAGACTTCTTCAAAGAGAAGGGGCCCCAGACCTGGGAATCCAGTGGGGGAATGTTGGCCTTCTTTTTATGGTCTCTGGAATTTCCTCCTTTCCTTATCTCCTCCCCTGCCCACGAGCTCCTCACCATTATTTATTGGTGCCCCCTCTGTTCAAACATCTGTTTTAGTTTTTCTATTGGATCTTATGCTTAGGAGCACAAGTACAGAAGTGTCTGTCTGATTGGGTCTCCCACTTGTGTCCATTAGCACTTTTGTCAACCAGGAAGTTGACCTCATTGGAAGACCCTCTCCATACTCCTTTGGTTTAGACTTGATCATGACTTCCTCACTCACCATCTTGCCCTGGCTGCCTAAGCTCTTCTACGTCTCCCTCACTGAAACATAGGGGTTTGCAGTTGATTAGCTTTAGTGGATTCAGGGAAATAATTTTCTTAAGTGGTTGTGCCAAATTCCACTCTCACTGGCCTTGTGAGAAAGTACTGATTACTCTACATCTTCTCCAACACTAGGTATTTATTTAAATTTCATTTTAGACATTCCATTTTTTGCATAAAGATATCACATTGTAGTTTTATTTCACTAATGAATTAATAATTAGTATCTTTTTATATGATGAATTGATGACAGTGTCTTTCCTTATCCCTAACAACTAACAATCAGTGTTTTTATATTTATTGTCCATTTCATTAAAATAGAACTTAAGCCCACATGATGAAGATTTGGACCTACTTTTTCTTGTATTAGGAGCAGGGTCTCTGGTCTAATTCCTAGGTCCTTGATCCATTTTGAGTTGAGTTTTGTACAGGGTGAGAGATAGGAGTTTAGTTTCATTTTGCTGCATATGGATTTCCAGTTTTGCCAACACCATTTGTTGAAGAGGCTATCTTTTCTCCATTGTATGTTTTTGGCACCTTTGTCTAGTATGAGAAAACTGTATTTGTGGGTTTGTCTCTGTGTCCTCTATTCTGTACCATTGATCTACCTAATAACAGAATGAGACAAACATCATTACCCTATGTACATGTATGATTACACAAATGGTGTGACTCCACTTTGTGTACAACCAGAGAAACAACAGCTGCACCCCATTTGTGTACAATGAATCAAAATAAATAAATTTTAAAAAGACAAAAAAATAAAATAAAATAGAACTTAATGTTACATTCACAATTTTCCTAGATTCTAAACCTTTACTTGTACTATGAACCCTGAAACTGATACTAGATGATTATAGCCACTCTGATACGCTCAGAGACTTATAGTCTAATGCTCTTTCTAAGGAATGATGCTGTAATTAAAGTAATTGTATTGCCCCAACACAAATTCAGAAAACTGATTTGATGACCATACCTCTACTCCTTATAATTCACCTTTCCATAACTGTGGGGCACCCTAATTCCCCCTCTCAGCCCCTTACCTATACCTACCCAATAGGTGTTATCAATTTTCCCTTATTCACCATCCCTCCCACCACATATGTTCCATTGTCTAAGTATCTTATTGTGTTTGCTCTATCCCTTCATTGTCTAAACATGAGGCCTCCTACCTGGACTCCCCACACCCCTTTAGCCCAAGGCTGAGAGTATCTAATGCCTTTCCAAAACCACCCGTTTTCTGTCATGACTCTTTAAGTGTCTAAAATATTTTCATGCCATCCTGCTTAGAGAAGCAGTGGGTAAACTTGGGTTCATGGTTCCAATAGACAATATTCTTTTTTTATTTTTTATAGGATAGTATTACATCAAAATGGTAGGCTGTTGCTCACAATTTTTTTTTAATTTTTTTGGTAGCAGGGATTGAACCCAGGTGCTTAACCACTGATCCACATCCCCAATCCTTTTTTAATTTTTGAAATTTTGAAACAGGGTCTTCCTGAGTTGCTTAGGCCTCACTAAGTTGCTCAGGCTAGCTTTAAAATTGTGATCCTCCTACTTCAGCCTGCTGAGTCACTGGGATTACAGGCATGCACCACTATGCCTGTCTTGTTTGCAAATTTTTTAAAAAAATATTTCTTTAGTTGTTGATGGACACAATATCTTTATTTATTTATCTATTTATTCATTTATTTTAATGTGGTGCTGAGGATTGAACTCAGTGCCTCACACATGTGAGGCAAGTGCTCTACCACTGAGCTACAACCCCAGCCTGTTTGCAAATTTCTTAATGCAAAATCCATCTGAATTATTTCTCAAAAAAGGATAGCAGTCATTTCACTGTGTATAATCCCCAGTGTATGAAGACAGAATGGCAGAAAGTTGTAATTGAAGAAGAGACTGTGAGCTTGGGTACTAATCCACTTAGCACCTCATCTTCCTTCTCAGCATAGTAAGCTTGGACACTCACAGAACCCAAGGGTTCTCAATGAATTGTTTGAAAAGTCCTGAATTGGGAGAGCCTTCCTCAGATGCAGTCCTGATCACGTTTCTACATAGGTTTCTGTCTACAGAGACTCCAATTCTGTGCTTGACTTTCAAGCACTGTCAACTAATTGTGTCCTTCTTCCTGAATCATTGGTACAGCTCACAATCATTTTTCTCTCTTTTCATTTGTTTTTCTCTTTTTTTGTTTTGGTGCTGGGAGTGGAATGCCGGGCCTTGCACATGCTAAGCACATTCTCTACTGCTGAGCTACAGCCCTAACCCCTCTTTCATCAATTTTCCTACCCTTTAACCCTTGCTTCACATATACAGATACATACAATATCTACTCATCTCTACTGTTATCTGTGTTTGTGGATTTTGCACCCCGAGCTTTTCCCTTCAATCTGCCATTTCACTTAGGATTTTTCACAGGCCCTGGCTTCCTGTTCTCCTTTAATCCTGTCACTTCCTTCTTTTCTGACCCAACTTCAAACTCTCCTCTGAGAAAGGGACCCCTGGTACTGCCTTTACCTGGAAGCTTCTACAAACCTTACCATTCAATAGGTCATCTATCTTGACACTCTGTTTTCCTTTCTTCTAAAGTGTTCTCAGCCTTCCATGTAAATGGAGGTTATTCCTTCAGCAAGGAGACTATTCAAATAGGGAAGAGGCTTAGTGTCTCTTCCCTTTTTATTTTGCTTCCCTGGCCTAATATACAATTTCCAGTTTTTACTATGATTTACTTTGGATTGAACCCAGTGGAAGACAGAGTAGAAAGACCTGGAACTTTTTCTCAAAAATCAGAATGAAGCCTGGTGACAGGATCTTTTAAAGACACACAGCTGAATTATCCTTCAGCATGTAAACTGAAGTAGAAACAGTTAATGTTTCTGCTTCAAGCTGTCAGAAAAGAATGATGTGTGATTGATGTTCAGAGAGCACTCCTTCTAGTCCCACTGCCATTACCCTGTAAATGGTGACTGCTTGCTTAAATACTGGGCACATGCTGGCTCCTGCAGTTACTCTCTAGTCACTAAGCACCCTAGGGAATGTGCAATGTCTTCAGATACAAAGAAAATTCAAGTCTTTTTCTTGGCAGCTGAAACACACACAATTCTTTACTCTCTGGTGTAAATGTCAGAAGGTACTAGCAGCTGAAGTAGGTTACAAGGTTACAGCAAACCACTTTGTGAGAGAGAAGAGAGGTGAGAGGTGAGTTAGGAACCTGTATATCACAAAAGACAGGCCATTCATTTTTTGCAGTTCTCATAAATGAGGACATGGAGGCCATGATGTCATACAGAGGATAGGCTGAGTGCTCCCGAACATCCATAAGACCCCTGCACTCTGAATCACCAGAAGCATGAAAAATATGGAGTCTCTGAAATCTGTGACAAGAATTAAGGGAGTGAGGGTTCAGTGACAGAGTGCTTGCCTCACACATATGAGGCACTGGGTTGGATCCTCAGCACCACATAAAAATAAACAAATAAAATAAAGGCATGCAGTTCATTTACAACTACAAAAAATTAACAAAAAAGAATTAAGGCAGTGATATCTGCTTCATAAAATTGTTGGACTTAGAATGCTATTTCACAGAGGAGACTTGGTGTGATATCTTCTACTTGGCTGTGAATCGGTGCTCAGTGGAGAGTGTGAGTGTTTCTGGGCAGGGAAGTCTTGAAACATACAAGAAGCTAAGGTGAGGACCTTGTTCTAGAAGGAGATTTCTGTTGCTGTTAGAGACTGAAAAGGGAAGCCCAACAGGGGCTGTTTTCTAGGTAATCCACAGAAGAGAATAACTCCAGTTCCAGTGCAAAACCCCACGAGGTCCTATCTCTTGGCAAGAGCTTGTGTCTTCATGAGCTGGTTGCTAAACTACAGCCTTTCAGCCTAGTTGCCCCCATATTTTGTACTGTCCTCTCTGAATGGGAATAATGAACTTTAGCATCAGAGATGTTCACTGGGACACTTTGAAATTCCCATCTTCTACTATGCAATTTGTTTTTGGTTATTTTGTGTGTGTGTGTGTGTGTGTGTGTGTGTGAGAGAGAGAGTTCTAGTGTGACAGACTCTTCTCCATTTTTCCATTTCCTCCTCCTAGATTCAAATTGCTGGGCCAAGCTCGTATATATGTTTAACCTTAATAGATCCTACTCAACAGTTTTCCAAAGTGGTTTTGCAAATTTAGCCTCTAACCAGTAATGTATGAGTCTTCAGGTTTTCTCAAATCAATCCTAATACATGTTCTATGCCATCATTTTGATGATGTGAGCAGTGGTTTTAATTTGCCTTTCCGTGGGGATTAATAAGGTTGTATGTTTCTTCATACCAATACCATGCTGTCTCAAATATAATAACCCTGTAAAAATTTAAAACATCTGATAGTGTAAGTTTTCTAGCTTTGTTCATCTTCAATATTGCTCTGCCTACTCTTAATACTTTGAATTTCCATATCAGTTTTAGAAACTGTTGTCAAATTCTACCAAAAAGACCTTTGATTATGAATGGGGTTATGTTAAATTTGTAGATTGATGTAGGGAGAATTTATATTATAACAATAGTGACACTTGTAATCCATGATTATAGTAAAAATTCATTTGGTTTAGATTATTTGGTAGTTTCTTATAATTAAGCATATCATAACTGGTATAGAATATTTCCACAATGTACAAACTCTAGTGATATCACTAACATTTAGGTAAATCAGAGTATTCTGTGTGTTTTTCATTGTCTTAGAATTTGTTATTCATTCATCAGGATGCATACCCTATGAACAGAGCTTGTTGAAACACAGATGTCAGGGCTGCAATCCCCTCAATCCCTGCCACTGAGTTCCTGATACAGTAGGTCAGGATGGAGCCCTGCATTTGTCACAAGTTCTGAGGTGATTTCTGTGCTGCAGGTCAGGGGACAACACTTGAAGAACCACTGTCTTAAAGAAAGACAAAGGAAATACATTGCTCCAGCCACTGTCCTGGATACTGAAAATGTAGAAGGGTGTAAACATGATCCCTTTACTCCAGAGTCAGTTAGGTTGATATGGGAGGGAAGACCACAAGCAGATGATCATAACACATTATAGGAAGGACCTTGTGATTTTAACCTGAGAACCTTGGAGGTTAAAACTTCATGGCTGTTTTGATACAAAATGTTATTAGGAACTGAATCTTCACTAAGAGGATAATTGTTTATGTGTGCATGTTTTGCAGAAATTGAGGCCACTTTCACTTTGATGTGGAATTGGGAGATGATGGAATACTTGCCATATTGTTTTGTATCGTTGTAAAGAGATTTCATTTTTATTTCATACTAATTCTCTTCATTTTTCATAAGCAATGTTTTCCCACCCCCTGCAACATTTCAGGATGAGAGATGGAAAAATCCATCACTGTCAATCCTGCCACCTGAGGCACAGATTGGGCAGATGGAAGCTGGACCTTTGCTGGACCCAGGCTTGTCTGCACACTAGCAGAGGTGCCTTATCTCCTGGAATTTACAAGCATGTGTGAACTAATCTCTCATGGGAATGTATTAGTTTTCAGGAGAGGATTTTAAAACTGTTTTTATTAGTGCATTACAGGTATACGTAATATTTTGGTTCATTTTTGCATAATCATAAGTGCATATAATATATTTTGCTCATTCTTAATCCCAAATACTTCCCCTTTCCCATCCCCTCCCTCTCCCATCCCTTTCCTCTACCCTGCTCATCTTTATTCTATTTATTGTTTGTTCATTCATTTGTTCGATTGTTTTTGTAGTACTATGCACTCTACTACTGAGCCACTTCTCCATCCCTTTTTGTTTGTTTGTTTGTTTATTTATTTATTGAGGCAGGATCTCACTAAGTTGCTGAGGCTGGCCACAAACTTGCACACTTCCTGGCTCAGCCTCCTGAATCACTGGGATGAAAAGTATATGCCACCACACCAGGTTATTCATTGTTTTTAATTGAATATTATGGTTACATATAAAAGTAGAATTTGTTGTGATGTATTCCTAGGTGCATATATAATTTCACAGTTGCATCCTTTACCCATCCTTCCTCTATCTCCTTCTTTTACTCCACTGTTCCCCCTTCTATTTTCATCATATCACCCCCCTTTCCCCGCTTATGTCTCCCTAGCTTGTGCAAGTAAAGAAAGCAGTCAGCCCTTAATTTTCTGAGTCTTAGCATTAAATTCTTAAGTTTCCAGGTGAGGATTTTTTTAAGATAGGATAAAACGATGAGCTGCTGTGCAGAGCTCCAGAGATGTCACAGTGAGGAAGATGGCCAATTAAAGCAATAATGTGACTGCAATTAGGTGTGCATATTCCAAAGAAAATTGAGTGTTGGCATTGGAATATTTTGTAAGTTAACATATTTAAAATCAATAGAAAATTTAAATATGAAGATGGTGGGAATGATAAAGTATTATATGTAAGTAATTCCAATAAGATTTGTTTCCTTTTTAGGAATTTAATTAAACTACTCATGTTAATTTTGTTGTTGAACATTAGTATTACTGGGATTTTATGCACGTTGTGAGTACAGACATTACAGAATGTAAAATGAGGCATTCAGAAAGAATGTATTGTTCATCATATGGTATTTGTACATAAATACAAAATAGTACTTCTTAAGAAATATTAACAGAATGACAGCAGATAATTTCCTATTTTTGCCTTCATTGGAAAAGATATTGAGATACAGAAGACTGTTTTAAATTAACATGTACTGACTATACATATTAATGGGGTTGAGTATGATATTTCCATGTATGCATAGAGCATGCATTGCTCAAATTCAACCACCCTTTTTCCACCCTTCCCCAACCCACCCTCCCTAATCCCTAATAATCACTATTCTACTTTCAGATCGACTTGTTTTAGTTTCTACAATTGAAAAAGAACATGGGGTACTTGATTTTGTCTGGCTGAGTTCACTTAGTGTCCTCCAGTTTCATCCATTTTGTGGTAAAATAACAGGATTTTATTCTTCTTTGTCAATGAATGATGCTCCATTGTGTCTATGACACATTTTATTTATCCATTCATCCATCAATGGGCACCAAGGTTGATACATATTTCAGTTATTGAGAATAGTGTCACAATAAAAAGGGCATGCATGTATCTCTTTGGTATGCTGATTTCATTTTTGGTGATACATATTCAGAGGTAGGAGAGTCATCTCATACGGTAGATCTATTTTTTTGAAGGAACTTCCATAATGTCATCCTAATTTATATTCCCACTAACAGTGTATAAGAGTCCCTTTTTCTCCACATCTTCACCAGATTTGGTGCTTTTAAAAAAATGCAATAGCCATTGTAACAGGTTATTAACAGTAAAATATCTCCATGTTGACTAATGAAATTGAGAACTTTTTCATATGTTGTGGCCCACTGTATGTCTTCTTTAGAGAAGGGTCTATTCAGATCACTTGGGCATTTTTAGGTTCTATTACTTATTTCTTTATTATTAAGTTTTAATTCTTCATACATTCTAGATATTAACCACCTATCAGATGAATAGTTAGCACATATTTTTCCCATTCTGTTGTTCATCTCTATAGTCTGTTGATGCTGTCAGTTGATCATCTCCTTTGCCAGACAGAAGCAAAACATATGAGAATTCACTGTAATAGAGTCAGAGCAAGATGATGGTGGACCATTGTGAGTTTTTCAACTAACTTGTTTGGTGTAATTTGTAGTTTGGATGTTAAATTACTATTTGTAATAAATTTTATAACAATAATAATAATTATTATTATTATTGATTTATTTAGGAAACTATAGACCAGCAATGGAGAAGTTTCAGGTGAAATTACATAGGGATGAGAACCAAGATTGCAGGTCCAAAGGAAAGTGCTAAGAGGCTTTTATGTCAAGGAATGTGGGTAAATACATTTTTTTATTTTTATACACTGCATTTTGCTTCATTTCTGTGGTTATACATGATGTAGATTCACACTTTTCATGTAATCATACATATACATAGAGTAATGATGTCTGTCTCATTCCACCATCTTTCATACCCCGCCCCCTCCCCTGTCTCATTTCCCTCTACATAATCCAAAGTTCTCCCATTCTTTTCTTACCCCTCCGCACCCCTATTATGTATCATCATCCACTTACCAGAAAAAACATTCAGCCTTTGGATTTTTGGGATTGACTTATTTCACTTAGCATGATATTCTCAAATTTCATCCATTTACCTGCAAATGTCATAATTTTATTATTCTTTATGGCTGAATAATATTCCATTGTGTATATATACCACAGTTTTTTATCCATTCATCTATTGAAGGGCATTTAGGTTCGTTCCACAATCTAACTATTGCAAATTGAGCTGCTATAAACATTGATGTGGCTATAGTAAATACATTTTTTAAGAAGAAGCTTGAGGATGCAGAAGTAAATAAGGCAAGCATTCTACCCTCATGAAACTTTTTTAGTCGAGCAGGAAAGCAGACATATAATCAGTCATAGTGACTGAGTAAAACTGAGATTAACAATATTTATAGTAGCGAAATTCACAATAGCTAAGCTATGGAACCAACCAAGGTGCCCTTCAACAGATGAGTGGATAAAGAAAACATTATATATATATATATATATATATATATATATATATATATATATATATACACACACACACATGCACATACACACACACACAAACACACACTGGAATATTACTCAGCCATAAAGAATGAAAGAAGTATGGCTTTTGTCAGTAAATGGATGGAACTGGAGACTATCATGCTAAGTGGAATAAGCCAATCCCCAAAAAACAAAGGTTTTCTCTGATATGTGGATGGTGACACACAATAAGGGCGGGGGAATAGAAGTTCATTGGACTAAACAAAGGGGAATGAAAGGAAGGGAGGGGAATGGGAATAGATAAGACAGTAGAATGAACTGGACATAAATTTCCTGTGTTCATATATGAATACACGAAGAGTGAAACTCCACATCTTGTACAACCCCAAGAATGGGATCCTAATTAGAATAAGTTATACTCCATGTATGTATAATATGTCAAAATACAGTCTATGGTCATGTATATCTAAAAAGAATAGATTAAAAAACTGAGATTAACATACATAGTAAAAGCAGAGGGAACTATGGAAGAATAGAGCAAGGTCTTGACCTAGTGTAGCAGTTATCAGATCAAGCAGACCTTTCTTGAATGAGTGTTCATTAAATTAAAATTGGAAAGGTGAACATGAGTTAGCCAGGGAAAGAACAATGAGATAAATTTAGACATGTTATTTCAGCTGAGAAAATACTTCTGTAGAAAGCTTCTAGCCAGAAATGATCTAGGTTCTGTTGGGATCAAATCAGAAAGCAATACTCCTGGTGTGAGGAGAACATAGTGAGAAGAGGGAGAGTGGTGAAATCAATGTGAGAGAAATTGGTCAAGCATGATCATTCAAAACAATGTTTGACATGTTAAGAGTTTGGGACTTTATTGTTAGATGAATGCACAGGCAGGGATGCACTGGATTGCCTTGATTAGATTTATATTGTTTTATATATTGTACATACTGAAAGGAGCTAGGAGCCTATGAGTGGGACTATAATTGTAAGGGTGCCTAATAAGGGGGTCATACTTTAAAACTACATAAAAAAGAGCTTGTTGATTCAAGAGCACTCTCCTAAGATACAAGAGTCAAAACACTGCTAACGATGCCAGTAGATTGTGCAAACCCATTATTAGTAGGGTGGTTCTGAAAAAGCATTAGAAATGTAATGGCCCATGCTAAGTGAAATTGAAATGCCAGAATTGTGGGATATGGTAAAGGAAGGGATTAAAGGGCTCAGGGACATAAGCATGTTGGAACAGATAAAGTAGATATGAACAGAAGCTCCTCCAAATTATGTTCCATGCAAAAGACTAGAGTACACATCATTTACCTCGGTATAAAGATTGAATTTACTGAGGGAAGTACTATAATCACTAAGACATCCAGTAGTACTGTCCTCTATTGTAGAGCTGGATTGTAGGAGATGCTGCTAAATATTTTAGCTTGTTGGTTACATTTGGAATACAGGATTCTGAAACAATAGAAGTGTAGTGCCAGTTTCTAACTACCAGAAGTCGAGGGTTTACATAGTTGTAGTGATAGGCAAGAAGACAAAGGCACCAAGGAAGGTGGATATGCAGAATGTTAAGGAGATGATTAATAGAACATGGTGTCCCTATGGGAAAAAAGATGGAGAGCTAATGAGTACTCTGCTTGTACCAACAGAAAAAAAATCAACTATGGTAAACAGGAGGCTGAGTGAAGTCACTCAAGTAAAAAAAGGTGCAAACCCTTGCCCAATTGCTAGAACGAAGGCAGTTTCTAAATCCTTCAACTCTATCATACTGCAGATCTCCAGGTGAACATGATATTCAAACTCTGGGTCAAATGGGAGTTAATAGAAAATAATGGGTATAACAATCTTAATACTTGCAGTGCAGATATTGAGACATTGAACATTTACTATTGATAAAACAAATAATGGAATAGAAGGGAATGTTCTTAACTATATGAAAACTGCACGTACCAAAAGCTATAGCAATCACCATGCTTTTTTTTTTTTTTTTCCGGAGGCTCTCTTTATTAAGCCATGGAGTGACACACTTTATGGAAAGGAAACGGCGCCTGGTCAGAGTCAGGGTCTGAGCTTTGCAGGTTCAATGAGACCCCAACCAGAGCAGGGCGCAGGCCGGGGAGGCCGGGGCGACACCCTGAGCGCCACAGGGCCAGTTAGCGGTGATGAGCTCCATTTCCAGGGATGTTGGGGTCTGAATGGGGAGGGGGAAAGGCCGGAGTGTGAGGTTTCTTTCAAGATAGTGACCCAGACTTCTCCTCAGAGAGGGACCCAGAGCTGCCTCCAGGGAGACAGAGCGTCCCAGAGGTTACATCTCTGGTCCTGTGTTCTCCTACTCCCTCCACTTAGTGCACACGGGACCAGTGGCCAAGGTAGGCCACAGGGCGAGGGCCCAAGGATCCAGGGAAAAAGGTGACACCCAGGAGCCCTGAATGTGCGGCCTGTCAGCACCCTGCAGGAGCTGGGGCAGGTAACCTTAGGGACAGGTTGAGGCAGGAGCAGGGGGATGGGCCTGGGAAGGAGGAGGGGCAAAGGCAGCATTTGATTCTCTGCCATCGGCCCCCACCTTCCCCATTGGACCCAAGTATTCATTATCCATATTGACTGTCTTTTTGTCCCCTGGCTTCAAAGACTAAGAGCCCATGAGCCCATTGTTACTGGGAAATGGTGACAGTCCAGAGCTCATTGTTTCCTCCTCTCCCTGGGAGCCCTGGTTGTCCCTTTCCCACTGGGGTTGCTTGTGCAGATCCTTCCATTTGGATCTCAGACCTGTGCCAGGTGCCAAGTGTTCAGTCACCCTGAGGATCCCTGCAGGCCACATCCCCTCAACCAAGGCTCCCTGGGGAGAGGTACTGGTCTAGACTGCTGGGCTCCTCCTCCCCAGGTAAATGGTACAGTCTGATCATTTCATCAATGTCACAGCGGAGGTTGGTCCAGGGAGGATCTGAAGCCCCCAGGCATATCTGCCGAATGTCATAAGGCAGAGACTCCCTGGAGGAATCCAGCACTGGGACTCCAGCCCGACCAGGCTGCCCGAAACCAAAAGGCTGGAGTGGGTCATAGTCCAGGTCCTCTGAGCTTCCAGACCCAGTTGAGTCAGCGTTAGCAGGGATGACTGGCAAGGGGGACTCCTCCTCCTTGACTGGAATGTCCGGGATGGATGGTCCTGGGGAGGGACTTGGCTGCCTTTGTTGCTGCTGCTTCTTCCATTTGACCCTCTGATTCTTAAACCAGGTCTTCACAATTACATCATCGAGACAGAGCAAGGAGGCGAGTTCCTGGATAGTTTCCCAATTGGGGGACCTGTTCTTCTGGAATTCCTCTCTCAAAACTCGCAGTTGCTCTGGTGTGAAGTTTGTGCGTGGCAGGCAAATGTGCTGGATTCTCTCTGCCATGACAAGGGTGACGCTCCCTTGTGTGCGCGCTCGGGCTTCCTGGGTTTGTGTCCACCATATGTAATATACAAAACAATTAAAACCACAATTGACAATGCCATTCATTGGGACAATGGAGATCTTGGAAATTAATATGTCTAGAAGTAAAAGGTATGAATTGTTTTTCTACCTAGGCAATGCAAAGGGCTCAACCATTTAAAATTGTCAGAACTAATATGAAAATTTAAAAATCTAAGCAGACTTCTCCATTATCACACAAAATAAGTGTTTTTCTATACACTGTCCAAATCCATAAATCCATAAATTATCTACTGTATATGCATACATATATAGCAACACAAACACATATATAGTAACTACAAAAAGAAAAACATAGAATAACACATGCATAAAAATGAGAGATACACCTATTTCTTCATAAAATACCAAACAGGTATTTCAAATGAATCCATAAGTTTGAAAGCTATTCCAAACAATATCCAAACATTTTTTAAAACAACTTTTAAAAATCTTTTTTAAACATGATGTGAAAATTTGTCATTAAAAAGTACACATGAAAATATTTAAATTCTAATAATTTAAGGAAGAGGACAGCAATGGTACAATGATAGACAATTGGGAAAAAAGAGAGACTCTGGAAACAACCCATCATATATAAAATATTTGTATTTAACTAACATGGAATTTTAACTCAGTGGGGGAAAAGTTACAATATTTTGTTTTAATGATGTTGAGAATATAGGTTCTCTGTTTTGGAAAAACTGTGTTTGTCTCATATCATCCCCCCCCCAAAATATAAGATGTGTAAATACCCAAAGGTAAAAAATCAAAGCTATAAACATTTTCAAAAACAAAGTTGACACTGATTTTATGACCAGGAGATAGAGAAAGATTTCTTAAAGAACATAAAAATAATCATAAAGGAGATGACTGATTTTACAACATACACATTTAAAAATATATATAGCAAGTAAATACAATAGTGAAGAGACAAACTGGAAGAAAATATTTAAAATTTTATATAAATGCCAAAGATAGGCCTGAGGGTTTGCCTAGCATTCATGAGGCCCTGGGTTCAATTCCCCGGACTAAAAGAAAAGAAAAGAGAAGAGAAAAAAGAAAAGAAAGAAAAGAAAAGAAAAGAAAAGAAAAGAAAAGAAAAGAAAAGAAAAGAAAAGAAAAAAGAAAAGGAAAGGAAAGGAAAGAAAAAAAAAGAAAAGAAAAGAAAAAAAGGGGGCTGGGATTGTGGCTCAGTGGTAGAGCACTTGCTTAGCATGCGTGAGGCACTGGGTTCAATTCTCAGCACCACATAAGATAAATAAATAAAAATAAAGGTATTGTGTAAAAATAAGAATGAATAGTAAAGATAAATATATTATTCATATATAATAATTTAGTGCAAACTATTTAGTGAATCCAATAAAACCAATACATTTTTAAAACCAATACATTTATTGCATTTATCTAGAGATAAATGCAGAATATTCTTGGAAGCATTAATTATAATTAATAATAAATGAGCATATAAACAATAATGAGTTCGTTTTTCATACATCAGATAGGTAAATGAAGAAAAAGCTAAAAATGTTAAGTCTGGGCAGGAGAAAATGTTTTACCATTACAGGTGGTAATGTGTTATAGTGTTGCATTTTTTAAAAAATATATATTTTAATTTTGTATACTTGAGATTTATAACATGATATTATAGGATACATATAGATAGTTAAATGCTATTATAGCAAAGTTGATTTTAAAATATCTGTTATCAGAAAAATAATTTTTGTGTGAAGGAGAATCTAAAATCTACTTGTTTAACAAAAAGTCCTAAAACAATATAATCTTATGAATTTCAGTTGACAAGTTGTATATTAAATCTCTAAATTGTTTATCCTAAATATCTGCTATTTTGTATCCTTTAACTTATGCCTCACTTCCTCTCCCCTCCTCCTATCCCACCCATGGAAACCACTGTTTCAGTTTCTATTTTTGTTCAGCTGAGTCTTTAAAAAATATTTCACACGTAAGTGAGATTGTATAATATTTTTATTTATGTGTCTCTTATTTCACTCAGCATAATATCCTCCAGAACTGTCCATGGTGTGGCAAATGGTAGGATTTCCTTCTTGTTTAAGGCTGAGCTATAAAATATATATACACACATACATATATATGCATACATACATATATGAGACTAAATTACACACATATATACATATGTGTGTACCCATATGTGGGTCATATGGTGGTTCTATTTTTAATTTCTTTAGGAACCTCCATACTGTTTTCCATAATGAATGCAATGATCTATATGCCTATCAACAGTGTATGAGCATTCCTTTTTATCCATACCTTGACTGACATTTGTTATCTCTTCCCTTGTTGATAACAACCATCCTTAAAATACAAAGTGATATCTCATATTTGAGGACAATATAGCAATACTATCAAATGTCTAATAATTTCTGACCCAATAATTATATATCTTCCAAAAATCCTAGAGAAAAATTTGCAAAAAAAAAATATATATATATATATACACACACACATATATATATATGCGCCTTATAGGTTTTTTTATAAACAGCATTGTTTATAAAAAGTGGAAATTTGGAAATATCCAAAGTATCTATCTATTCATTGGAGAATAAGTGTATAAATTTGGAAATATCCAAAGTGTCTATCTATTCCTTGGTACAGTAATATGAAAGATAGTGGAATGAATATGACATAACTCCCTTATATTCATATATGAATACATGATCAGTGAAACTCCACATCATGTATAACCACAAGAATGGGACATTATACTCCATGTAAGTATTTATGTCAAAATACAGTCTACTGTCATGTATATCTGAAAAGAACAAATAAAAAAAGAACCTGATATCTCCATGCATTGTTTTGAATTGTTCTCTAAGACATACTGTTCAGTGGAAAAAAATCAAATTTCTCAATAGTATGCTGTATTGGTCTGTGTGCTCTGACAAGTAGATGCCAATACTGGATTAAAGGTCAATTATGTGTCCTGTAAGACATCTGTGAGGCACAATCTTGTGGCCACCATAGCATCCCCATAATTATATTGCACAGTTATACTTCCTTATAGGTTTTGGAAGCAACTCCATCTTAGCTTCTGTGGATCTCTCATCCTGATGTGGAAAGGAAAAGAGAGAAATTATGGCAGTAGATATTGGGTTCACAACTCGTGTTCATCTTTTCTGTCCTTCACTATCCATTTAAATTCCCCTCATCAACAGCTATCATTTTGGCAGGGCTTGGTGGCTCAGCTGGTGGTATGACAAAACCTTTCATTCCTGAAGGAACTGAACCCTTGATCATCATAGTCCTCTTAGTTGAGGGTCCCCACATTTTTGTTCAGTTACAATGGGCAAGAGAGTACTAGAAGGACCAAATTGGATCACATGGGCTTCACATGTATTTCTGTTCCCTCATTGTATTTTAGCAGCCCTATTCCTTTATCCCAAGCAGAGCTGATAACTCTGTCAGTCTGACCACTCATTTTCTCACCTGGTAGCCCCTGAGTACGAGTCCAAAATTCTGAGAGAAGAGATGAGGAAATTATAACTTGTAGGTCTATTGGACACAGATTGTATTCCCTGACAAAAGTGCACCAGGAGAACTCTTTGGAATTAAGACTTCCCCTCTAGTACAGAGCCCAGAATTGAGTTTGAAATCTGTAGTAGGTGAACAAGAGTGATTGTAAGTGGGGCAACACTTGCCTCTATCCCTAGGTTCCTAGACCACCATAATCTCCCTACTGAGGATGAAGTGCCACATAGGGTTCTATGATTCAATATATACATCAAATCCTGAAGGATGGCAATATATCCTTCTAGAATGTTTCCTCTGAGTTGGTGCTCCAATTATGCACTTAGAAGATTGTTCTACTATTCTCTGAGGTGGCTATCTATGGATTGCATACTGTATCATGTGACCAGTGGATCCTATGGTCACAGTTGTACCTCCTTTTCTATATAATTGGCCCCCAGTTATGTTATACCATAAGGAATATAATGCCACTATATCATAAGCTCCTAGGTTAGGTAGTGGTGCTGGCTGAGGGGCTGCAAGCAAGAAAGGCCAATCCATACATGAATAAGTAACTTTCCCCCTTAGTACGAACTACTGGCCTTTTCAGGATGGAAGAAGTCCGATATTCTCAACTCATCACCAAATGGCCAGTTGGCTACTTCAAGGAATAATATCATATCAGAAACTCAGGATTGGTCCATGTTGCTGACAAGTTGAACAGTAAGAGGCTACAGTAGGTAAATTGGCCTTAGTAAGTAGGAGACCATATTGTTGGGTCCTTTCAAAATGTCCATCTTTGCCTCCATGACAGCTTCATTCAAGTGGTTATTGCTAATTATGCAGTGGCCAATGACAACAGCTGCCTAATGTCAGTTAGCTGAATCATTTTATTTACTTGATTTTCAGTTCCTCTTCCATGGTATATACATTCTGATGGGTATTACTATAACATACAAAAATCTTCACATTTTGTGTGTCCTTTAACACACTGCAATGTGTTAAAGCACATGCCTCTACCTCAGACCTCCTTGTCTGATTTTCCAATCACTGTCTTTCTAGCCAGATACCTAAGATATTGACCCACCCGCCAGGAATCTGTATACCTCTATACCTTGGTTTTCTCCCTTTCAACACAAAGCAAATGGTCAGATGTACTACTTGAAACACAACTCATTGAGATTTCCCATTTCCACTTTCTTTTACGGCCACTCCTAAATGGGACTATAATGCTGCTGCCATCTAATTCTGGCTTGCACCTACATTCTGGTTTAGGCCATCTGTAAACCAAAGTTTAGTTTTTCCATTTATTTAATTTATTTATCTATCTATCTATCTATCTATCTATCTATCTATCTATTTAGAAGTGCTGGGGATTGAACCCAGGGCCTTGTGCTTGCAAGGCAAGCACTCTACCAACTAAGCTATATCCCTAGCCCTTTTCCATTCATTTTATTTATTTATTTATTTATTTATTTATTTATTTATTTATTTAGAACCGGGGATTGAACTCAGGGGCACTCGGCCACTGAGCCACATCCCCAGCCCTTTTTTGTATTTTATTTAGAGACAGGGTCTCACTGAGTTGCTTAGGGCCTCGCTAAATTACTGAGGCTGACTTTGAACTTGCGATTCTCCTGCCTCAGACTTCCGAGTCACTGGGATTACAGGCCTATGCCATCATGCCTGGTTCCATTCATTTTAAACTGGTCATTTGGCTTTCCCTATACAGCTGTGTGACAGCTGGGGCACAGGAATTGATGCAACTTTGGTGGGTATCATAAAGGCCTGGACTACTTACACCATATTTCTGTTTACACTGTCTCTCTCTTTGGAGAAAGAAGAAGAGAATTGTTATATCATACATTCACCATGTTTTGGTACTCCTACAGTGATCACCTCTTCAGTCAATGGTTTTCAGAGTTGAAAAATGGTTGGAACTGGGAACAAACCAAGGAATCCTAACTTCATTGGCATGATCATATTCAGCCTTCTGCTTCTCTATTTTTTTCTTCATTTTTAAATGTTAAGAGCACACTTATTGGCTTCATGTTTATTTTACCCTTAGGAATATCATTACCTATTAACCATCTCTGCAGTCCCTGAAGATTGAGCCCTATTGACAACCCTTTTGACATTGGTGATCATTATGGTATTTGTGGCCTTCAGTCTGTTAAGTGCTGCAAGCTGATTCTGTTAAATCAGTGGTCATAAAATATCATGAATATTAATGAACATAGCTCCATGATTATCATCCACCATTATCCTTGACCTACTGAAAAGCACTACACCCAAACTTCTTAGTGATTCAGGAGTTTCTCTGATCAGTGCACTCCTTGGTGAATGCGTGTCCTCTGGGCCCTTGCAAAGAATGCAATCCTTTCATATGCCTTCCAGTTTTACAATCTACCCATTCCAGCAATTACACTTCCTTAAGTTTCTTCTTTTCCTCACTCCCTCCCTCCCTTTTTTTCTTCCTTCCTTTCTTTTTATACTAGGGTCTCTTCTCTAGAGAGCTCTGGACCTCCAGAAAATATTGAGCTGTAGACACAGAAAATAGGAAGAGATAGTCACAAAGATAATTGAGCAAGATACTTTATGGAGACTGTGCTGGGAATGAAAGGGCAATACCCACATTCAGAGAGAGAGAGAGAGAGAGAGAGAACTGTTTCCCTGGTTGGACTAGAATGGCTGTAAGAACTAGCATGATCCCTATTTCAAATAGCCTGTCCTTATGGAATCTTCATTGTCCTCTTTCTTCACTAGTTCAGATGAGCTCACACTTTAAGGCTCAATAAAGTGTCACACCTTGTTAGCTTCTTTATTATTTCAGATACCATCTTTCCAGAGCAATTCACATGTTTCTATTTTACTAAAATTTGGCCATTTTTTTCCTAGGCTTCCTAAAACCCTCTAATGGTGAATCTGCCCCATTCCTTGGAACTATTGCTAGAGTGTTTAATCCCATATCCTGAGTAAATGTCCCCAAGTCCAAGAATTCTTGCTGTTCTGATCTGCTTAATCATGTACACTCAAAATGCACTCCTAAGGCTGCACTCTGGATTTCTACCAGAACATAACATCTAGTCTTTGTAATTTGTAAGTCCATGGATTCTTTCCTCCTTCATAGGCCTAGATTGTTCCCATTTGCATTACAATGAGATTCAGCTCTAATTTTCAACCGGGCATCCCAGAGAAGTTGTAGGGGTAGTTTATAAGTAGCCACCTATTGTCTTTCATGCATAAAAATTCTGAAGCATCTTCCACAAAGTGGAAGGTGGAAATTCTAGTCCTTATTAGGAAAGGATGGACCACTTCTACAGGCAAAACCAAAAACTTTGACAGAATTAGCACTTGATTCAATAATATCACTTTTGGATATATAATCAAAGGAAATGAAATCAGCATGTTAAAGAGAAATCTGTACACCTATGTTCATTGTAACATTATCCACTATGACTAAAATATGGAAACAGCATAAGTGCCCATCAACAGAAGGACAAATGGACTCTTTTCAATGTAGTATATATTCAGCTTTAAAAGGAAGACAAGTCTGTCATTTGTAACAATATGAATATTATAGGGGAAATAATCCAGACACAGAAAGGCAAATGACATACAATCATTTGTCAAATGTCATTCATACTGGAGTAGAATGATGGTTATAAGAACCTTGGGAGAGGGATGTATGAAAAGAAGGAATGCTGGTCAAAGTTTATAAATTTCAGCTAGATAGGAGGAATATGCTCATGAGATTTATTGTATAACTTGGTGAGTGTAGTTAATAACAAGGTATTATATTTTTTCAAGGTATTATGTTTTTGAAAAATCATTAAAAGAGAGGATATTAAGTGTTGTCTCTTCAAAAAATGGTAAATAGATAAGGTAATGCATATGCTAGATTGAATGAGCCATTCCACAGTGTGTACATATTTCAACATGTCATGTTGTACATGATAAATATATACAATTATTGTTATCAATTAAAATAAATATATGTAAGTGGATTGAACTCTAATCAAAATTATATAGGACTTGAATGAACATTTCTTCAAAGGATATATACAAATGGCACATGAGCACTTCAGAAAAATCTTAAATAATTAATCATTATTGAAATGAAAGTCAAACCGTACTGGTCATCTCATTGAAAGATAACCAGTATGCCTAGTAGAATGGTAATATTTTTAAAATAGAAAATTAGTATTGGTGAGATTTTTGAGAAATTGAGATGCTCATTCATTATTGGTGGGTATATAAAAGGATGCAGCTGCTGTGGCAAAAATATTTGGTGGTTCCTCAAAAAGCTAAACATATAATTACCACATAACCCAATAATTCTACCCTTAGGTAATTACCCAAAATAATTGAGAACAGTGGTTGGGGATATAGTTCAGTGGTAGAGTGCTTGCCCTGCATGTGTGTGTCTCTAGTTACAACCTCAGCACTGAAAAAGAAATAATTGAAAGCAGTGTTCTAAACACTTGTTTGATAGTATTCATTGCAGCATTATTCATAATATCCAAAAGGTAGAAACCAATTGATAAGCATAATGTGGTCTACCCATACAGTGAATTGTAATTTAGCTATGAGAAGAATGAAGTTCTGATATATGCTGCAACATGGATGAATTTTAAAAACAGTTTGCAAAATGAAATAAGCCAGACATAAAAAAGGCAAATGATTTACGATTGCACATTTATGCAATATCTACACTGGTCAAATTCATAGATAGCAAGTAAATTTTGGTTGCCAAGAGCAAGGAAGAAAAGATAATGGGGTGCTATTATTTAATGTGTATGGAGTTTCTGTTTGGGGAAATGCAAATATTTTTAAAATAGTAGGGATGGTTGCACAACATTGTGAATGTTATTAATGTTTAGGAATTGTGCACCTAAAACTGGTAGCCTAAATGCCATTCAAAAGGTTGGTAGGTCACCAAACTGTGGTATAAACATAACATTGAATGCTAGTCAACAGTAATAGTAACAAACTATTTGATACATGCAACACTTAGATTAATTTCAAAGGCATTAGGCTAAGTGAAAGAAGCCCATCTCAAAAAGTCACATACTGTGTTATTCCATTCATACAGATTTTGAATTTACAAAATTATAGTGATTATAAAGATATTAGTACCATCTAGAGTTTAGAGTTGTGGAGAGAGTTTGTCTATAAAGGGGCAGCAGGAAGATATTTCTTTGTGGTGATAAACAATTCTGTATCAAGATTTTGATGATGGTAACACAAACATATTATTTAATAATATTTCATAGAAATATATACCACAAAAAGTACATATAAGCCAGGAGCAGTGGCACACACCTGTAATCCCAGTGGCTCAGAAGGCTGAGGCAGGAGGATAGTAAGTTCAAAGCCAGCCTCAGCAACTTAGTGGGGCCTTAAGCAACTCAATGAGACCCTGTCTTTAAGTAAAATATATAAAAGGGTTGGGGATGTGGCTCATTGCTTAAGCACACTTGGGTTCAATCCCTGATACAAAAAAAGTACATATAAGACTGGTGAAATCAGAATAAGGTCTTTAATTGAATCAAAGCTTTGAAACCAGTTTGGATTTTCTGATTTTGATAATGTACCACAGTTAAATATCATGGTTTTATTGCATTTAGGGGAAGCTAAGTGAACAGGTGAACTCTGCACTGTTTTTAGAGTTCCTTGGGAGTTTTCAATTGTACCAAAATAAATCATATATAAAAATAAGAAGGAAAGGGATATTACAAAGTATATGATAAAATAAAGCTTGATGGGAAAGCAGAACAAGAAGATGATTAAGTAAGATCCTCCAGTGATCTTCTCGCCATAATCACATCAACAGGAACTGTTATCCACACACCAAACTACCTTCACAAGGGCTAAGGAAGCCAGGTTAAAGACAATATTGGTTTTAGTAAAACAAAAACAGATGCATTGAAGACCGCAGGAAACAGAGTTGCCTGTGTTACACCTCCTCCAACTGCATACAGCATGCATCCCAGTTGGGGGAGGGAGAAGGAACTAAGCCTAGACCTTAGCTTTGAGAACCAGTGCCAGCCCCACCATGGTGAAAGTCAGTGCTAGCAAGATCTTCACAAACCCTGTCCCCAGACCTGGACCCATGGTCTGAGCTGCTGAAACTTCATTATCCAGGTAGCAAAGGGACTGGCTCCACCACCCCTCCTTCAACCGTGGGCAGTAGAGGAGGGGGCAAGACTCCATCTGCTGGGAAGAAGGACACAAAAACTAGCATAGGAATTTGCCTTGGATCATAGTGCTGGGTGTACCTCAGTAAAACCAAGCACCAGGTAAAAGACAAAGCACCTATACATAGGCCAGAGCTCTGGCCAGAGCCTTAAGTCCTGCTCTGGGCTTGGATACCTGCCTCCTGGTGAGACAGATTTAAGTTTTGGTCTGCATCACTGTCAGCCTTAGAGTGGGCCTTGGGCATCTTCCCACAACTGTGTAGTTCCCCACAGCTATGAAACTCATGTGCAAAACAGCTTAGCATTAGACCTTGGTGACCAAGGTACTGTTTCCCTCACCTGTTCTCCATCTTCAGGCAGCACAGCTATCCGTAAGTCAATGTTCACAGATGGAGCCTTAAGACCTGCAGCAGCATCAGACAGAGACCTGTGCCCTGATAGGATACACTCTTATTTTATCCTGCATCACTGCCAGTTGTAGAATAGACTTAGGTGTACCCCGAGACTGTGCAGGGTTTTGCAGCTGAGAGACTCAGGTATGACCCAGTTTAGCGTCAGCCTTGGTGGCCAAGAGACTGTCTTCACCAAAACTACCCCAAATGTGAGCAGCATAATAAGGAGCAAGACCACATCTACTAGGGATAGGACAGGGTGGTAAGCGCTTGTTATGGTTTGGATAAAAAGTATCCCCCAGAAGCTCCTGTTAATGCAGGAATCTTCAGAAGTTAAGTGCTTGGATTGTGACAACTGTAACCTAATCACTGTAATGTAGCTTGAATGCACTGACTGGATGATAAGTGTAGGCAGGTGGGGTGCGGCTGGAGGATGTGAGTCATCAGAGGTGTGCCCTGGAAGGGGATATCCTCCCTATGGCCCCTTTCCCCTCTGCTTCCTGACCCCCTCCATGAGCTTAGCAGCCTTCCTTCACTGGACCCTTTCCCTATGTTATGCTGCCTCTGGTCCAGGGACATTGAGTTGGCCATCTATGGGCCAAGACCTCAGAAACCATGAGCTCCAAATAAACTTTCCCTTCTCTAAGTTGTTCTTATGGGATATTTTGGTCCCACAATGAAAAGCTAACTAGACTTTGCCTTGGAACTCGTACTGGGCAGGTGAAACCTAACACTGGCCAGGTCCTGAGGGTCCCAACCCCAGACCAGTACCCATGGACAGAACCTCTGGAACAGTCCTGGTACTGGGTAGAGACATGCAGTTCAGTCTTACCCATTCCAATTAATGTCACCTGTGACTTCTTGTAGCAGTTGGGCCAGGAGTACACCTCAGCAGTGGGTGAACTGTATTAGGGTGTCTTAGTCCTAGCAACTGCTGTGCTGGTCTTGGCAGACTGTGGGCTCAGGGTAGAACACAACACTGTGCTATTTGTGGGCAACGGTGTGGCCTGGAGTGAATCCCTCTGTGGTGATTCTGCCCAGGGCTTGGCAGAATCCTGCAGTGCTTGAACCCAAGCTGGTGACTGTGAAGAAGGTGTCCGGGCTTGCCCTTCCTCCAGGAAGAGCTTGGGGTGACTGATTACCCTTTTTATATACTTCCCCAGTTCATTACGAACAGCATATCATACGAACAGCGGATTTGGGACAAAACTTGGCTTGTGTTGTCCTCTAGTGATGAGACAGTGACAGTGCAACAGCAGCAGCCTCACAGTAAACTTGGAGTTAGGGCGCCATCTAGTGTTGATATAGCAATGCGACTACAGGCTCAGAAAAGAAGCAATCTGCTCAGAATTTCTGGAAAGACAGGCACAATGCCAGATTTTGAAGACTGGTATCTACTTAGATGTGCAGAATGCACATTGCATACAAACAAGGATAAAAAGCTTTCAGTGAACCATAACCTTACCTAATGGTCTAAATAAGTTGCCAGAATGCAACCATGTAGTGATGAATGTAGCAAACCATCATGTACATCCATAAGAATGGGACCCTAACTAGAATAATATATATTCCATGCTTGTATAATTATATCAAAGTGAGTTATTTGGTCATGCAAAAGAACCAATAAATAAATAAAAAAAGGATACATTTAAAGCAGCAAAATGTTTTACTAACTAAAAACACAATAAAACGGCAGTTTTTAGGAAATTCAATGCTCTTCAAGAAAAAGAAAAAATATTCAATATTATAACATAGAATCTTTACAGAGAAATAGAAGCAATTAAGAATTCTAACAGAAATCCTTCAGCTAAAATGTACCTGGAGAAAAATCAAAATAGCAGTATAGATCAAGCACAAGAAAGAATTAATTGAACTTGAAGATAGACTTGTTGAAAATATACAGTTGGAGGTGGAAAAAGAAAAAAATGAAGAGGAATGAAAAAGTTTATGGTACTATTGGTGTGTATTAAAAGCTTATTAACTCAGAGAAAACATTCAGCCTTTGTTTTTTGGGGATTGGCTTATTTTACTTACCATGATATTCTCTACTTCCATCCATTTACCTGCAAATGCTATCATTTCATTCTTCTTTAATGCTGAGTAATATTCCATTGTGTATATGTACCACATTTTCTTTAGCCATTCATCTGTTGAACCACATCTAGGTTGGTCCCAGAGTTTAGTTCTAGTGCATTGAGCTGCTATAAATATTGATGTGCCTACATCACTGTCGTGTGCTGATTAAGTACTTTGGGTATAAACTGATGAGTGGGAACTGGGTCAAATGGTGGTAACATTCCAAGTTTATTAAGGAATTTCCATACTGCTTTCAATAGTGGTTGCACCAATTTGCAGTCTACCAGCAATATATATTTTCCCCCACATCCTCGCCAACACTCATTATTCCTTGTACTCTTAATGCCATTGAGACTTGGAGTGAGATGAAATCTTAGAGTAGTTTTGATTTGTATTTCTCTAATTGCAAGAGATGATGAAAATTTTTTCATATGTTTGTCGATCTATTATTATTCTGTGAAGTGTATGATCAGTACCTTAGCCCATGTATTGCTTGGGTTACTTGTTTTTTTGGTGTTAAGTTTTTTGAGTTCTTTATATATCCTGGAGATAAGTGCTCTATCTGAGGTGCGTGTGGTAAAGATTTTCTCCCATTTTGTATGGTCTGTTCACATATTCCTTTGCTGAGAAGAAGCTTTTTAGTTTGAATCCATCCCATTTATTGATTCTAGATTTTACTTCTTGTGCTTTGGGAATCTTGTTAAGGGAGTGAGATCCTAAGCAGGCATGATGAAGATTTGTGCCTACTTTTTCTTCTATTAGGCACAGGGTCTCTGTTCTAGTGCCTAAGTTTTTGATCCACTTTGAGTTGATTTTTGTGCAGGGCGAGAGATAGGGTTTAATTTCATTTTGCTGCATGTGGATTTCCAGTTTTCCCAGAACCATTTGTTGAAGAAGCTACCTTTTCTCCAATTTATGTTTTTTGGTGCCTTTGTCTAGTATGAGATAACTGTACTTATGTGGGTTTGTCTCTGTGTCTTATATTCTGTACCATTGGTCTACATGTCTGTTTTGGTATCAGTACCATGCTGTTTTGTAGTATAATTTAAGGTCTGATATTGTGATGCCTCCTGCTTCACTCTTCTTGGTAAGGAATGGTTTGGCTATTCTTATTTTTCCAAATGAAATTCATGATTGTTTTTTCCAACAAGGCAACCCCCCAAAAAACAATAGCCAAATATTTTCTCAGATAAGTGGATGCTGATCCACTTAGGGAGTGGGTAGTAAAGAATGAAGGAACTTTGGATTCTGTAGAGGGAAGGAGTGGGATGGTGGGGATGGGAAGGATGGTGGAATGAGACAGACATTATTACCCTATATACATGAATGATTACACTACCAGTGTGACTCTGCACCACGTACATCCAGAGGAATAAGAAGTTATGCTCCATTTGTGTACAATGTGTGAAGATGCATTCTACTGTCATGTATAAACAATTAGAACAAATGTATATTTTTAAAAAGCTTATTAAAAGAATAGACAAGGATTGCAGATTAGAGGAAGGATGCACTTCCTGCAGTTCTCAGCACTAGACTTACAAAGCAGGATGATGACTCCTCAGTGAGGTGGATACCTATGCAAACTCACCAAAACTGAACTGTTAAAGAAGCCATAGAAACACAGAAAGTCAGAAACTTCAAAGGTAATATAAGAAATAATATGCTAGAGATGCACCAACTTGACCACCAGTTTGTCAGTAATGGTGGCAGCTGAGGGGACGGGGAGCACAGGTGGAAAGAGAAGACTGCATAGCTGGCACATTAAAAAAATCAAAAATAAAGAGAAATGGGCTTGGAGAAACCTGTGGATTAGAGAGGAAGGCTGAATTTAATGGGCAAATAGTCTGTGGGGGTAGTGATTCAATGAAAGCTAACCAAAAATAACTCACGTCAGGGGTGGATAGTTCGGAGGGAACCAGGAACTGGATTGCTAGAAACGGGTTAATGCATGGCATGGGAACTATCTATAAACACTGTACAGCAGTGAGCAGAGACAGGAGATTGTGAAATTACAAAGGATATTGCCAGCAGTCACCTATTATAAATCCGAGAATGTGCCTAAACCAGAGGGACTGAATTAGTCAAAAAGAAAATTGTACAAGGACCATACCGGCTCCAAATAGCAAGGGAAAATTTTGCCTTTGTTGCAGGTGCACAGTAAGAGGTATTGGAAAGACATCTATAGCAGCCAGACGTGTGAAATGTGAAATGCACATCTGCATTTCAGGGTGGGTACCTAGTATTTTATATTCATAATGGTGAAGGTAAAACCTGTGCAGGGTTGTTTTATACACCCTAAAAGTGAATTTTACCTAGAAAACCAGACATCGTAGAGACCAGTATCTCCCCAGAAATGGGGGGCAGTGTGGATCTACTCTCAAATACGCACTAACAGAATGTCAAAACTTGACCCCAACTACTAGAATTCCCAATTTAGAATTCTGCACTTTCCCCACTACAGAAGTATACAATTTGTCAGCACCCCACCCCCAGTCTATCCCACCCTGTACTGGGAAACTGGAAGCTGAGATATGCTACAACCAGTCTTGGCTCATAGCCACAATGGCTGACAACTAAATGCAGAACTCAAAGGCTTTGGACTTAACAAATTCCAGCTCTAGATCTCAGGGTTACAAAGCCAAAAGTAAATACAAAGAATTAAAATCCATCCCTGCCAACAGATTTGACAACCTCAGTGGAAACGAGTCCTTTATTTTGCATTAAGATTTTTCCTCTTCCTTCCTTCCTTCCTTCCTTCCTTCCTTCTTTCCTTCCTTCCTTCCTTTCTTTCTCTTTTGTTCTCCATATTGCCCCCATCTTATAAAAATATTCTTATATTTTTACTCTTAAATTTTTTTCAAATATCATTTCATTTACTTTTTTATTTTTTCCATTCTGCAAGATTTGTGTTTGTGTGTGTGTGTATGGATGTGGGTGTGACTGGGTGCATTGGGGGCACACATGTGTTCTCATTGTGTGAATAGGTTCAAATATATATATATGTGTGTATGCATATATATAATTATACTTTTACTTTAACTGCTTTCCTCTGCACCTGTTCATATTCAGCCTTGGTTTGACATAGCTGGGGTATAATTATGCATTGGTTTGAGTAGTTTTGATCTTACATTTTCTTGTTTGTTTGCACCTTGGTTTCTATTATTCTTATTTACTACCCTTTCTTTAATCTCTTCCTAACAGCACAAATTTTCTGTTCCCTCTTCCTTTCTTTTTTTCTTTCATCCTCATTTTTAGTACTTTTAGTTAATATTTATTCCTTCTTTAGAGGTGACATCTGCTATCTATGTTATGCTCTCATATGTTCACTTTTTTAAACTAAGTAAAACTTTATCTTGCCTTCCTAACCCATTTTCTCCTCATGTAAGAAGTTATAATCCTGCTAAATAACATAAATATAAAGTTTGTGTAATTCTCATCCCACTCATGTTGGGATTATTAATGTAGGAGATGATATAGTAGACTCCTGCTCTCAAATGCTTGATGTAGTTTACAGGTTTGTTTGTTTGCTTGTTTTTATTTACCAGGGATAGACCCCATGGGCATTTAACCACTGAGCTACATCCCCAGTCCTTTTTTATATTTTATTTAGAGACAGGGTCTCACTGAGTTGCTTAGGGCCTCGCTAAGATTCTGAGGCTGGCTTTGAACTCATGATCCTCCTGCCTCACCTCCCAAGCCACTGGGATTACAGGCATGCACCCCTGCACCCGGCTACCTTACAGTATTTTATCGTTGATATTGTTATTAAATGCTGACTGAATCAATCCTATGTAGGTGGCAATTAGTGTTAGAAGTGTCAAAGTAGACACCAAACATTTATCTTAAGATTGCATCTGTTACTGATATTCTTATTCATTAAAAGATGAACGATATTGATAAACCCTTAGACAAACAAACCAATAGAAAGAGAGAGACAACCTGAATTAATGAAATTAGAGGTGTAAAAGGAAATATCACCAGACAATTCTGAAATCCAGATGATGATTAGAATCTATTTTGAAAATTTATACTCCAATAAACTAGAAAATCTAAAAGACACTGACAAATTTCTAGACACTTTGGCCTGCCAAAAATGAACCAGGAAGGTATTAAAAAACCTAAACAGACTAATATCAAACAATGAATTTGAAAGAGCAATGAAAATTCTTTCAACAAAGTCCAAAACCAGATGGATTGTCAGATGAGTTCTACCAAATCTCTAAAGAACTAACACACTAACACTAACAGTCTTCTTCAAATTAGTCCATGAAATTGAAAGTGGAGAAATACTCCCAAATACATCTTATGAACCCTGTATAATCCTGATGTCAAAATCAGACAAAGACATGTCATGGAAAGAAAACTACAGACCAATATCCCTGATGAACACACATGCAAAAATCCTTAATAAAATATTAGCAAACCACATTCAAAAAGACATCAAGAAGATAATACACCATGATCAGGTGAGTTTCATCCCAGAGATGCAAGGGTATTTCAACATATGCAAACCAATAAATGTAATTCACCACACAAACAGAATTAAAGCCAAGAATCATATGATCTTCTCAATAGATGCAAAAAAATCCTTTGATAAAATTCAGCAACCATTCATGTTAAAAGCACTGAAGAAACTAGAGATAGAAGGAATTTGCCTCAAAATGGTAAAGGCCATTTATGATAAACCCATAGCCAACATCTGACTGAATGGAGAAAAACTGAAAGCTTTTCCTATAAAATCAGGAACAAGGCAAGGATGTCCACTTTCCCCACTCCCATTCAATGTAGTTCTTTGAAAACTAGCCAGAGCATTCAGTCAAGAGAAGGAAATTTAAAAGATACATATAGGAAAAGAAGACATCAAGTTATCTCTGTTAGCTGATGACATTCTCCTATGTCCACCAGAGACCTTAAGAGCTGATCAACTCAGCAAAGAAGCAGGATATAAGATCAGTATTCACAAATCAAGTTTCCTATACTCCAATAGTGATTCTGCTGAAAAAGAAATCAGAAAAACTTCCCAGTCACAATAACATAGATAAAAATCAAATAAAATACTTGGGAATAAATCTAACCAAGGAAGTAAAAGACCTCTACAATGAACACAATAGAGCACTGAAGAAATTTAATTCTGTCTTTACTTAGATGATGGAAAGATCACCCAATCAATATTGACAAGTGGCCATACAACCAAAAGCATATATAGATTTGATGTGATCGCCATTAAAATATGCCAGTGCCACTCTTCACAGACCTCGAAAAATAGTCCTTAAATTCATTTGGAAACCAAGAATAGGCAAAGTAATACTGAAAGAGAAGAGCTATGCTGAAGGCATCACAATACCTAATCTGAAATTATACCACAGAGCTGTAGTAAAAAAAACAGCATGGTATTGGCATCAAAATAGACATGAAAACCAATGTAATAGAAGACACAGAGACAACTCATGTACTTACAGTTATCTAGTACGTGACAAAGTTGTGAAAAACATGCATTGGAGAAAAAACAGCCCATTTAACAAATGGTGGTGAGGAACCTGGATAGCCCTACATAGAATGAAATATGATCCCTATCTCTTACTCTGTACAAAAGTCAAATCAAAATGGACTTAGGAATTAGACCAAAAACAATGAAACTGCTAGAAGCAAATGTAGGCCCAACAATCCAACATATTGGCACAGGCACTGAATTCCTCAACAAGACCACCTAAAGCTCAAAAATAAAACCAAGAATCAGCAATGGGACAGCATCACATTTCAAAATTTCTGCACAGCAAAGGAAATGATTAAGAGTCTGAAGAGACAGCTTACGGAATGGAAGAAAATCATTGCCAGCTACTCCTCAGACAGGGGCTTAATATCCAGAATATGTAAAGAACTCAAAAAACTTAACACAAAAAATACAAATAACCCAATCAATAAATGGGCAGAAGTAAACAGACACTTCTTAAAAAAAGAAAAAGAAATGGGTAACATATATATGAAAAACAAATTCGACATCCCTAGCAATCAGGATTTGAATACAAATACAAATACAAATACAAATACAAATAAAAACTGCACTAAGAGTTCGTTTTACTCCAGGAAGAATGGTAATAATCAAGAATACACATAAAAATTAATGCTGATGAGGATGTGAGGAAAAATGTTCACTCATATATTGTTTATGAAACTGTGGACTACTACCACCACTCTGGAAAGCAGTATGGAAATTCCTCAAAAAAATAGGAATGGATTCAACATATGGCCCAGCTATCCCATTCCTTGGTATTTATCCAGAAGAACTAAAATCAGCATTAATATTATAGTGATACAGTCACCCCAATATTTATAGCAGCACAATTTACAATAGCCAAGTTATAGAACCAGCCCACATGCCCTTCAATAGATGAATGGGTTTAGAAAATGTTGTATATATACACAATGGACTATTACTCAGCCATAAATGGATGGAACTGGAGAACATCATGCTAAGTGAAATAAGCTAGACTCAGAAACTCAAGGCTCAAATATTTTCTCTCATATTTGGAAGCTAGAGCAAAGTTAGTGAAAAAAGGGGGAGAACATATCATACAGATAGAGGGAGTAGAAGAAAGAGATTGAGAGGGAGTGAGAAAAGAGGAAAGGGAAGGAAATGCAGAATACATTCAACAAAATCATGCTATGTGCAAATATAAATATTCCACAGGGAATTCTACCTTTATGTATGTCCTATACAGCATCAATTTAAAATAAATAACTAGGGCTGGAGTTGTGGCTAAGTGGTAGAGCGCTTGCCTGGTATGTGTGAGGCCCTACTCAGCACCACATATAAATAAATAAAATAAAAGATTCATTGAAAACTGAAAAAATTTTGTAAAATAGATAAAATAAATAAATTAATAAGCAAATAAACAAACAAACAAACAAATAAAAGGAAGATCAAGAAAATAGAGGAAGGGGAATAGTAGGAGGGAAGAGTGGAAGAGGAAGCACCAGGCACTGATATATAGCAAATGAAATTTCATACATATATGATTATGTCGAAATGAACCCAACTAGTATGTAGAACTATAATGCGTTAATAAAAATATAAAAATAACAAAGAGATCAAACAAAATATTTTTCTAATAGCTGCTGATATAGTTTGATAAAACTCTTTATGGAACTAGGCATTCAAGAATACTTCTTTTTGGGGGGGTACCAGGGATTGAATTCAGGGGCACTCGACCACATCCTCATCCCTGTATTTGATTTTGAGACAGGTTCTTGCTAAATTGTTTATGGCCTCACTCGTTGCTGAGGCTAGTTTTGAATTTGTGATCCTCCTGCCTCACACTCCAGAGCCACTGAGATTACAGGTGTGCACCTTTCCTCCCAGCTCATTTCTTCATCAATTACAATTTAATTGAAATACCTGAAAACTCACTCAGGAACCAGAAAAATGATGGAATATATGAGATTGGAAAAAAAGTTAGGGACATGGAGTGCAGACCTGAGATTCTTCCATCTTATTGTATCAAGAGCTCATCCCGTTTTACTTCTGAGCTGTAATCCACAGAATAACATACTACAATTTTTTAGGTTTTCTTATTGTGATGAACATTTGCATTATTTTGAGATTTTAGCTATTACAAATATAGCTGCTGAGAATATTCAGCTAAAACTGGTTTTATGGACATAGACTTATTTTGTGGATAAGTGCTTAAGATTGGAATGACTGATTAGCAGAATGAATGTGTGTTTAACTTCTTAAGAATCTACCAATTTCCAAAGTGTCTGTACCATTTTATATTTTCACCAAGTAGTCTTTGAGTGTGCTGGTTTTTCCATAACCTCACATTCTGAATAGCCAATATTAATTTTAGCAGTTTTAATAAGTGTGCAATAGTATCTAATTTTGGTTTTAATTTACATTTCCCTAATGATTAATGGTATTGAGCATATTTTCAAGTGCATTTTGCCCTCAGTATAACATCTATGGTGGAGTGTCTGCTCAAAATTTTGCCCATTTTATATTAAGATCTTTGCTTATTAATGAGTTTTGAGAATTTTTCAGGTACTTGAAATACAAGTCCTTTATCAGACAACTGCTTTTTCTCTCAATCTACATTTGTCTTCATATTCTGTAAGCAGTGTGTTTCTGAGAGCAGAATTTTTAAATATTTCAACAACTATTTGTCAATTTGTTCTTTTAAGAATTATGCTTTTGCATCTAAGGAATCTTTCTTTAACTCAAGTTCACAAGTATTTTCCCCTCTTTAGTTTTGTTACTGTAGAAAATTTAGCTTTATGCTTTAATTTTTAATTTCAGGTCTGTGGTTCTTTTGAATGTTTTTACTTGTTGTGAATTACATTTTAAGTTCTATTTTAAAAATAGAACTGAAGTTCTATTTTTAAAATAGAACTTAAAATGTATGACTACAGGCATACAAATATTTTAGCACAATTCATTAAAAAGACTTCTCTAGTGAATTGACTTTTGACATTTGCTGAAGATAATTTTTATGTGTGTGTGTGTGTGTGTGTGTGTGCGCGCGCGCGTGCATGCACATGTGTATTTCCAGATCCATTAATGTTCAATTGAACATTCTGTGCTTTTTCATGTTAATACCTTACTGCCTTGATGTTGTAGTTCCTTTTTTTTTTCTTTTTTCTTTTTTTTTTTTTTTTTTTTGAACCAGGGATTGCACTCAGGGGCACTCGGCCACTGAGCCACATCCCCAGCCCTATTTTGTATTTTATTTAGAGACAGGGTATCACTGAGTTGCTTAGCTCCTTGCCCGTACTGAGGCTGGCTTTGAACCGGCGATCCTCCTGCCTCAGCCTTCCCAATTGCTAGGATTACAGGCGTGCGCCACCACATCTGGCTGATGCTGTAGTTCTTTAAATATTGAAATAAAGTACTATCTATACTTCAACTTTATTCTTTACCAAAGCTTATTGACTATTTTAGAACCTTCTTATTTTTATATACATTTTAAAACTGACTTGTCAACATTGAGAATAGTTGCCTGAATTTTGTGATTGTACTGAATTGTAGATCAATATGTGCACTCTTGTCATCTTAGCAATATTGTGTCTTCCAACCCATGAATAATAAATAAACTTCCATTTATTTGGTTATTTTAATTTCTTTTTAATATTTTGTATTTTTTCAGAGTATAGTTCTTACATGCTTTTTTGTACTGATTTTCTCAGGTATGTAATATTTAATGCTATTTAAATTTTTTTCAATTCCAGATTGCTCATTACTTACACATTGAAATAGGTTGAATTTTGATTATTGACCTGATATCCTGCAATCTTGCTAAAATCACAATTTCTCTTTGTTTTTTCAGTTCCACTGGATAATCTACATGGAAAAATCATGTCAATTGTGAATTAACAGAGTTTTAATTCTTGTTTTATAATCTGAGTTTCTTTTCCTTTTTATGGCCTCATTGAACTAGTTAGAACCTCTAGCACAATAGAGTTGGTGATAATTGATTTTTCTATTATTATTATTATTATTATTGTTGTTGTTGTTGTTGTTATTTTTTACTGGGAATTGAACCCAGGGGTACTTAACCACTAAGCAACATCATCAGCCCTTTTTTGTATTTTTATTTTTTAGAGACAGGGTCTTACTAAGTTACTAAATTGCTGAGGCTAGCTTTGAACTCATGATCCTCTTGCCTCACCCTCCCTAGTGGCTGGAATTACTGGAGTCCTGGCTTTCTCTTCTTTTTTTTTTTTTTTTTTTTTTTTTTGCTTTGTTTTGTGTTCTTCTTTACTTATGCTTACCTTCAGATTCAAATTTAATTTGTTCTTCCTCTTCTGTTTTCCAAAGTGGAAACTTATCTCAGATGTATCACACCCCTGTTGATAGATTTTATTTTCAATTTAATTCAGTTCAAAACACTTTTCAATTTCTCTTGTTTTTCCTTGATTCATGAATTGTACAAACCTATGTAAATTACTTTTTAAATATTATAGTTTTTCTTGATTATTTTTCTCTTAATAATTCTAATTTATTACATTATGGCCTGAGAATGTGTTTTGTAATCTTCAAATAAATTTAAAATTATTTGACATTTTTTGGGAGAAACAAATATGAACTGTATTGGTTAGTATTCTGTGAGTCCTGAAAAGACTTTATTCTATTGTAGGTAGAACGTTCTGTTCTGTAAATTTCAATACCTCATGTTGGCTAATAGTGTTGTTAAAGTCTACTATATGCTCACCAATTTTCTATATACTTGTTTTTGTTCATTTTTAAATTGAGAGATGGCTGTTCAAATCTCTGTAATTTGGATATTCCTGTTGCTCTTTTTAGTTTCATCAATTTTTATTTTATATATTTTGAAGCTATGTTACCAAGGTATTTAAAAGTTTATAGGCTGGGGATATAGCTCAGTTGGTAGAGTAACCACCTCACAAGTGCAAGGCCTTGGGTTCAATCCCCAGCACTGAAAAAAAAAATCTTAGGTTTCTGTTTTATTATACCATTGTGATTTTAAGATTATTCATGCCTATTATATTTTACCATGGAATATTACATAACATTGTGCTATTTCACATTTTTTCTGAGTCTTCTTTTAGTAACATTGTGTTGATAACTTAAAATTAGCCATGGTGAAAGTATTTACCCCACAAAAATGGGGAGGTATTGAAGTCAAGAATTTTGGTTTAGGTGACTAAGTACACCATTGACTGAAGGTTTCAATTGCTACAGCCATCTTTATGTATATAGGTTATACCTACACACATAACCACACACACACACACATACACATATATATTAGTTGTCAATGGACCTTTATTTTTTTATTTATTTATATGCAGTGCTGAGAATCAAATCCAGAGTCTATCTCGTGCTAGGCAAGCACTCTACCACTGAGCTACAACCCCAGACCTGCTACAGCCATCTTTACCTTGACCCTTACACTTACCTAGTATTGGAGGGGGTAAAACCACTACCAGTTTCAGACACTATCCTCCATCTGGCCTGCTGTGAATATCTGCTGGCTATCTGTTCTCCTGTCTTAGATCCATCAGAAGCCATGCTATTCCTCCATTCACTCTCACAGAGATGCCTGTGTGTTTCTGTGGCTGTTAGACATTTGCCTTGATCTACTTATATTTAAGGTCTGTGAGAATAATTTGTTGTCCTGTTTTTTACAAATATTATTGATGGAGTTTTGGTTTTGCTACTTAGTTGCTATCCATTTTTACATGGTTATTAAGAGAGACTGATAAATCATGTTACCACAACCACCATTTGTTTTGCAGCCACTTTAATTAGAATTCAGTAGTAATTTTAACAGAGTTGCTACATCTATTTTAAATATAAATGTAAGTAATTTAGACATACTTTCAATTTCCTCTGAAATATTTTAGTATGTATGTCTTAAATAAAAGGACATTTTTCAACAGAAATTATCATCCTGTTACCACACTTGAAAAATTATCAATATTGTCATCCCATATTCAGCTCATATTCTCCTTTGTCTTCACAATAGTTTTATAAGTGGGAATTTTCAAAGCAGCGTTCACATGATCCATTGTCTTTTAAGTATCTCTTGATCCCAGGTGACTAATATCACAAACCTTTTTCTCCTTCATTTTTAGACCATTGTATTTCGCCATGAATTTAAAAAGTAGTACCTTTTGTTTCATACAATTTCAGAAAATTGCTGTCCAGAAAAGATAATAACATTTTTTCAATGTCTCCTATAACTGTGTCCAATAATTCTGTTCCACCCTTTAGAGGATATGCCATTGTATTTTTTTATTAAAACATTTCAAAGAGAAGTAGGATAATATATAATGAAACCCTTTGTGCCTCTTAGTTTCAGCAAGCATTGACTACTTTCCTTTGTGCTTTCATCAATTCCTCTATAGTCCTTTTAAGCCAGTATAAGTTTTTAAAAATGTTGGATTATGTCTTTTTTGCTGTCCTGAGCAGATATCACATTATAATGATGACACTGTCCTAGGGAAACAGAAGAGTATACACCTAGTATTATGGTATCTATACCTGTGACTGGCACTAGAAAACAGTGAAGAATAAAAACGAAAAGAGGATCATATCCATTTCCAGGACTATCCTATGAAGGGATGGTATCTACCAATTTTGAAAAGATATTGTGGGGACACTTTTGAATCTTTGCACATGGTTTAGGTTTGGGATGATATTAAGGCTCCTGTTAAATCCTATTGGCCATTATAATACAGTTGTGGATTTCTATGAATAAACCTTTCAGTTTTGAAGAGGTAACCCAAAGTATGTGAATAGGAAATACCAGGAAATTTGGAGTTGGGCTTGCTTTTTCTTGCTACCAGGGATTGAACCCAGGGGTGTTTAACTACTGAGCAACATTCCCAGCTGTTTTTATTTATTTATTTTTTTACTTAGAGACAGGGTCTCACTGAGTTGCTTAGGACCTTGCTAAGTTGCTGAGGCTGGCTTTGAACTCATGATCCTCCTGCCTCAGCTTCCCCAGCTGCTAGGATTATAGGTGTTCTCCACCACGTCTAGCTTGGGTTTGCTTTTAAAAGGGCTAAGTCCATGCTTTCCTCCCTTCTCTATCACTCTCAGAAGATCCTACAATTATGTTTTTTTTCCTCCATAGGGCAATCCAACTCAAAGATGATAGTAGAGTTTATGGAAATGGTGGAAAATCTGCAACAATCTTCTTGTGCCTGAATTAGGCCTGGGTCTGGGGGTTGGGGACAGAGTGCTGAGCCAATCCTGATCATTCAAACATTAGGAAATTATCCAGTTTTGTTTCTCATGTTACAATTTAATTCTATGAACCCAAAATACCACATCATAATACAGAATTCAGGAACTTAGGTGAGATAAAAAGTGAATTATTTCCCTAAATTTTGTCTTCCATTCATCTTCCCCACAGACAGATAAGTGACAAAGGTTATTTGACAATTTATGTGTCTTCCCAGAGATATTTCATTTATACACAAGTATAAATATATGTATATATTTCTCCCCATTTCTTATACACAAGTTGTAGAAAGCAATGTAGGGCCTGCTGCCTGGGAAGAAATTAGGCAGAGAGCACAGGACAGACACCACAAGAAACATCCTATTCTCAGGAAAACAACATGCCCCCTGGGGGCAGTAGTATTCAAAGTTATTAGTTTCTCAGCAAGTGCTTCCAGGACCCAAAGTCATGCAATGCGGTTAGTGACTTCAAAACCCAAAGGCCTGTGTTCTACACTTCTGTGGATTCTTCATGGGTTCTGTGGGCTTGGCCCTAGGTAGATGCAGAGATAGAGATACCCATTTCCTCTCTGAAAGAAATTGAAGACCTCGCCTAAAAAATGAGCTGGGGGGTGCTGGGGATATAGCTCAGTTGGTAGAGTGCTTGTCTGGCAAGCACAAGTCCCTGGGTTCAATCCCCAGCACTGCAAAAAAAAAAAGAGCTGGGGTGAGTGTTTTAAAGCATTTGGGTAATTTTTAATAGATGAAGAGAAAGAATTTTCTTACATTTCTGTTTTTTAAATCTAAGTAGTAAAATGATAGACTCTATCTTGTTGGGAGAACTCTGACGTACAGAAAAGACTGGGTGCTTGAGGCCTAGAGGTTCTTGTGGATTTGGTGTCTGGGCTCAGGGATGGTTGGGATGTTTTTTTCGTCAAGTTTAGTGCCCCAGCTTTGTGCTGATGATCATGGAACCAGAAGTCAAGAGGAATGTTTCTTAATGCATTGAAACCTGAAATCATATGATGAGTGTAAATGAAAGAAGACAGTAGTAAAAACTACCTAAGAGGACATGTTCTTCTCTTCACTAGGGTGTTTGCAGGCTGCCATTGAACACACAAGAAGGTAGCATTTTTTCCTTTTGTCCAATGGGGCCAATATCTTAGCAGCAGATTGGTCATATTTACCTCCCAACACCCACGGGGCCTTAGGATGAGACTGCAGGGAGATTTACATTAGTTTTTAACAACAGTTAGAGTAAAATCCAGAAGCTCTCACTTTTGTTTCCAAGGCCCTATAGGATTTTCCTCCATGCCACCTCACAATCTATAACTCTGCACTTACTCATTGGATATGCTCGCTGTTCCTTGAAACACTTCCCGAATTTCTAGCTCTGGGTTTCCTTTCCCTCTGCTGTTCCCTCTGCCTAGAAAGGTCTCCGTACCTTCCACTCCTTTAAAGTTATGGATCTTACTCATTTTCCTTATTTGGAATCTAGAAAGTTCTTTCTGTACTTAAAGAAGCATCTTTCAACCTTTTACTCTGTCTCCAGGTGTCTTTTGTTTTTGTTTTTAACAGTAAAGTTACCTCCTTCTCACATGATGTCAAATACAATGATCTGTTTCTCTGTTCATTGTTTTTATCCTCTCCCCCTTACAGAAGCCCATGAGGGTCTTGCACATTGTGACATAGCAGACACTCAGTAATGCACATAAAATAAAAGTACCTACCCCATCACCACCTGCTTTAGATGGCTGGCCATCTTCAGCTCAATCTTTCTTTCCCTTTGGAGCAGAAAACTCAGGTCTGCATGCAGATTGAGGACCAAGTTCAGGAATTTCAAAACCATGAGCTATTTGGATTATTTTAAAGAGAATGTCCTTGGCTTTGAAGTTTCTTTGTGTCTTCATTTGTATAGTTGGGATACTTGTTGAATAATTTGAAATGCCACATTGTGAGAAGGAATGGAGAGTGGAGTAGTTTGCTTATTGAATGTCTCTCTCTTCTGTGGCCCAACAAAGCAGAAAGTCAAAGACAAGATGAAAGAGACCCTTGCCCTCTGGGAAACCAAAGAGAAGAAAATAGATTCATGCAAGTGGTATGAGAACACAGCGAAGTCCTTGACATCTCTAAACCTCAAATCCCCCTGCCCTTCCTAAACTCTGGATTCCAGACACTCAAAATATTTTTGCTCCCCAAAGTCCACTTGGGTACTCTGCTACCTCTTTGGCCTCTACTTCTACTTTTTGTCCCCCTCCCACTTTGATGATTACCAAACACTCAGAGAATACTTCCCCCACAAGGACTTTTATTATCTTTTCCTTCTACCTGTAGTCCTCTTATTCATGGTCCTCTAGATACCCTTCTGTAGCCTCTTTCAACTGTCAGCTCAAACCTCCCCTACTTATAAAGGTAGTATGTTCCCATCTAAAAATTAATACCTGCCCCCACCCACCTCACAACTCCTAATTCTCTTCTTGCTTGAATTTGTTTCATTAGAGCCCTTATCCCTACCTGACTTGATATATTTAAATCTTGGTTATTATATCTTCCCAATGCAGGTCTATGTAAGGTCTATGTAAAGCCAGGTTTATTCAGTACCACATTCACACTGTCCTTATTAAATTCCATGGTTCTTTGATACTTATATGGAACATGGGTGCACATAGAAGAGAGGGTTGGTTTCATATTGACCTTCACTAAGGTGAAGAAGATGGGATAGAAGAAAGATACCTGGACCTTTCCCGGGTCTATGCAAGATTTTTCATGTGACATCCGACAAGTCTGTACCCTGAATTTGGAGTTATGGGAGCAGTTAACATGTGGTACCTGAGGACTGAAAGTATCACTGTTTTTTTTTTTCCCAATGAATGTAAAGCAGCTGTGGTTGGAGGAGACATTGAGGAATAAGCAAGGTATTGAATAGCTGTGCTGTCTTTCTTTTTTTCTTTTCTTTGGTATTGGGGATTGAACCCATGGGTACTCTACCACTGAACTACACCTCTAGTTCTTTTTATTATTAATATTATTTTAATCTTGAGACAGGATCTCACTAAGTCAATGAGGCTGGCCTTGAAATTACAATCCTTCTGCTTCAGCCTCTGGAGTCACTGGGATTACAGGTGTGTGCCACCATACCGATCATGTACTCTCTCTTTCCATGCTTCCTTTGTAGACACTACAAAGCTATGGGCCCTTTAGACAGATGAATCTTGTTGAAATGTGTATTAACTTACTTCCATTCTATAATAAAATCCTTCTCTACTTCCCACTTCACTCATAGTAAACACAGATGTCCTGTCATTGGACATCAATTTGCATCCTAAATGTTATTTAACCCTTTTACCTCTCCAGTTCCCCTTTTATCACTTCCTTGTCTGAGTCATGGTAACCTGCTTACTATTGCCCAGACATTTGCTAGTCACATTCCAAAGGTTTTGTACTTTCCATTGACTGAAATACTCACTGTCATAATTTTCATAAATAATTATAGTTACTTGCAGTTAACTTAATATCGCCCCACTAGTCTATTGATTGCTTAATGACAATTACCATTCCCTGATTTTTCATTGAGTTTTTACCAACCCAGACCCAAAGTCTCATGTCTAGGGTAGGAATTAAATGTTTATGTGATTAATTAATTAATTAAATTCATTCCTAGAATGATGAAATTTTTATTTTCACCCCTGATTATCTGAGGAGAACAGCAAGAGGAAATCAAGATAAGAAACAGAGAAAAGGTTTAGGGATCCAGGCAGCTCAAAACCAGGCAGGAATTTTAAAGCAGCATATACCAAAAATGGATTCCACTGTCATATATAACTAAAAAGAACCAATAAAAATAAATAAATAAACAAATAAATAAATACATAGTGAAAGGGCTGGGGATGTTCCTCAGTGGCTCAGTGGTTAAGCATCTCTGGGTTCAATTGCTGGTACCAAAAAGAAAAGTGATCTTCAATTGCAAAAAGAATCCCAGCAGAATCCAATTTAGTTAACCACCTCTCCATACATTCAACCATGCAGGCATCTATCAGCCATCCATCTACACAATATTCCATCTATGTAGTCTATCCAATGTATCCACTCTTCCATTCCTCTACTCTTTGCAACTAACCATTGGTCAATCCAGCTATTGTTCATCTATCCATTCATGTAACCAATTGGCAACTATCTATCCATCCATCCATTTCACCAGCATCCTATCTACCCATAGTCTATTGAGTCAGTCATTTACATAGCTGTTTATCCACCCATCCATGCAAAAATTCATACCATCATCCATCTAACCACTTATTTATTCATCCATACATCATTTCACTCATCCATTTATCCATCTATCCATCTATATCACCATCCATCTCTTTGTCCAGCCATATGTTTATCATCCCTCCATGTATATTTCCAACCATTTACTCATCTCCCTATACATCCATGAATTCATTCATTATCCATCCATCATATCCAGGAGGAAAGAAAAATCATCCATAAATAGAGGAAAAGGACAAGAGCACCCTGTATTTTTCTTAGAAGCCCACCTTTGCTGTGTGTTACTGTATGTGTTGTGTGTAAAACCTGATGCCCCAGCATGCAGGGTAAATGATCACAGTACAAACACTCATTTCTGATAGGCACTTAAAAAGTTCGTACTCTGTGCCAGCTTGTGGAGGAGAGCAACAGTAACAGGTATACACAGACTGATTTGGTATCCAAGGATTCTGTTCAGTTCATACAAATATGTGGCAGCTGTGCCAAGCTCCTTTCTATGTTCCCAGGCCAACCAACAGTATGAATAGATGTAGGTTTGTCCACTAGGGGCCCAGTCTGTGTTAGGGACTGGAGGTGAGCATAGAGGCAGAGAACCAGAATTCTTTCAAGTTAGTTTATAATTTCTCCCTTCATAACTTGTTCAATTTCAATTCATCCTGAGCTATCTCTGGGTCTCCTTGGCTCTTCGCCATATAGACACTGAGGATCTTCCTGAAGCAATGTAAGGGGAAGGAAAGTGAAATTCAGAGGTAAGAAGTCTTTACCCTGTCTTGCTTACTTCCACAGCAACTTTGATGCAGATGAAACAGGAGGATTTAAAATCAGCTGAGGCAACTGCTCTAAGGAAAGAGCCACTCTGCTCCCAGTGAAAGGCTCTTTTCTACAGTACAATGAAATGAAGCTGAAGGGAGGAATTGAGGAAGGACATACCCAAAACCTTGTGTCTGGCCTGCCAAGCAGTGTTTTGAGGAAGACAAGAAAGGGAAGGAGCACCTGGAGGCAGCTGTCAAGCAACTGCTTGTGACAGACTGCTGTCAGTCACTGTTAAGCAAATGGAAAAAGTAGGCAGGGAGCACACTCATAAAGTAGTCCTTGTGGGGGAAGAAGGGAAGAGCTGTATCCAATCCCCTTGTGGGGAAAATATTCCTGGGGGGTCATGAACTGGGATCCCCAAACACATAAATCCTCCCACAATTCCATCCACTCCTCCTCCTTCTCTCCTCTTTTCTTTCCTTTTCCTTTCTTCCTCTAATATCCCCTTCCCCTATCCTGCTCCTAACTCCTTTCTCCTGTACACTAATTTCTCCCTCTCTTCTTTTCCCCCTTCCATCACCTGGTCCTCCTCCTCCTCTATCTCCTAATGCTTCCTCTTCTCTCCCTCAAACCTACACCATGCTCCTTTCCTCCCTCCCTCTCCTTCTTGCTCTCCTGACCCTGTTCTTCAACTCCTCTCTTTCCTTTCCCCTTTCTCTTCCTTCTATTCTTTTCCTTTTTATCCTTCTCCTTTCTTCTCTGTTCTTACCCCTTTTCTTCCTTCCCCCTTCTTTCCTTTTTATGTAGCCTTCATCTTCTCTCCTTAATTCACTTATATCTAGAATGATGGCAGAGATGTAGAAGTTGGACATTCAGTTCCCCTCAGAAACTTACATTATCTCAGAAGAAGAGGACATTAAGAGGTAGGGTCGAGGGAAGACAATGGAGGTAGAAATAGAGAAATGGTTGGGGCAAGGGGTTTTGCTTTTAAATGCATGGATTTCTATAAAGGACGAAGCAAGGAAGAATTGGTTTCCACATTACTACAGGAGCCCATGAAAATCTTTCAGAGCAGGTCTTCTAGAAAGGGCATTTCCTTCATAGGAGCACAGCTGGTGCACTGACACTGAGGTAGAGCCACTGAGGTGGTGGGAAATGAGGGAGGTGCTGGCTGGAGAGTGTGTGTACTGTGGTGCAAGAGACCTCCACAACCCAGAACCCAAGACCCCTGCCCCATAACCTTCTAACACCTAGGTAGAATGCCTTCCTCCATCAAGAGCTCTATCAAAGACCCAAGGGGAACAACTCAGCATGTGCCTCAGGAAGGACCACATAACCTAGTTTAAATTTAGTCAGAAAATGCATTCCAGAGGGAGCTAATGATCTTTTTTTTTTTTTACTTATTGATTCATTGAACACAAATGGAGTACAGCTATTGTTTCACTGGTTGTACACAAAGTAGAGTCACACCATCTGTGCGTTCATGCATGTACACAGGGCAATGGTATCTGTCACACATTCTGTTATTATTCTTACTCCCTCACCCTGACCCCACCCCTCCCTTCCCTCTATGTTATCTATCTTTCCTCCCTTATTGCCACCCTTCCCCCCTGCATTATGCATCATCATTCATTTATCAGTGAGACCATTCGGCCTTTGGACTTTTGGGATTGGCTGATCTCACTTAGCATAACAGTCTCCAACATCATCCATTTACCTACAAATGCCATAATTTTATTCTTCTTTATGGCTGAGTAATATTCCATTGTGTATATATACCACAGTTTCTTTATCCATTCATCTACTGAAGGGCATCTAGGTTGATTCCATAATCTAGCTATTGTGAATTGAGCAGCTATGAACATTAATGTGGCTGCACCACTGTAGCAATCTGATTTTAAGTCCTTTGGGTATAGGCCAAGGAGTGGGATAGCACGGTCAAATGGTGGATCCATTCCAAGTTTTCTAAGGAATCTCCACACTGCTTTCCAGAGTGGCTGCACCAACTTGCACTCCCACCAGCAATGGATGAGTGTACCCTTTTCCCCACATCCTCGCCAACACCTGTTGTTGCCTGTGTTCTTAATAAAAGACATTCTAATTGGGGTAAGATGAAATCTTAAGGTGGTTTTGATTTGCATTTCTCTTATAACGAGTGATGTTGAACATTTTTTCATAAATCTGTTGATTGCTTGTAGATCTTCCTCTGTAAAGTGTCTGTTCATTTCCTTGGCCCATTTATTGATTGGGTTATTAGTGTTCTTGGTGTAAAGATTTTTGAGTACTTGGTAGATTCTGGAGATTAGTGCTCTATCTGAAGTTTGTGTAGCAAAGATTTTCTCCCACTCTGAAGGCTCTCTCTTCACATTGCTGATTGTTTCCTTTGCTGAGAAAAAGCTTTTTAGTTTGACTCTATCCCAATCATTGATTCCAGGTTTTATTTCTTGCGCTTTGTGAGTCATGTTAAGGAAATCTGGTCCTAGGCCAACATGATGAAGATTTGGACCTATTTTCTCTTCTATTAGGTGCAGAGTCTCTGGTCTGATTTCTAGGTCCTTGATCCACTTTGAGTTGAGTTTTGTACAGGGTGAGAGATATGGGTTTATTTTCATTTTGCTACATATGGATTTCCAGTTTTCCCAGCACCATTTGTTGAAGAGGCTGTCTTTTCTCCATTGCATGTTTTTGGCTCCTTTGTCAAGTATGACATACCTGTATTTCTGTGGGTTTGTCTCTGTGTCCTCTATTCTGTACCATTGATCTACCTGTCTATTTTGGTACCAATACCATGATGTTTTTGTTACTATTGCTCTGTAGTATAGTTGAAGGTCTGGTATTGTGAAACCCCCTGCTTCGCTCTTCTTGCTAAGGATTGCTTTAACAATTCTGGATCTCTTATTCCTCCAAATGAATTTCATGATTGCTTGATCTATTTCTATGAGGTCCATCATTGGGATTTTAATTGGAATTTCATTGAATTTGTATAGCATTTTTGGAAGTATGGCCATTTTGACAATATTAATTCTGCCTATCCAAGAACATGGGAGATCTTTCCATCTTCTCAGATGCTCTTTAACTTCTTTCTTTACAGACACACAGACACACAGACACACAGACACAGACACACAGACACACACACACACAGGTACACAGACACAGAGACACACAGGGACACACACACACACACACACACACACTCACACACACAGAGGCACACAGCACTGCCCACTGGTATTCCTCTGACCCTCCCGGCAGTGAAGCCCTCACTCTGGGGTCTGTGCGCAGAGGGCAGCGGTCAATGCTGCCTCCAGAAGGGCAGGTCGGAGCCACAGACCTGCGTGGGCCCAGGGACTGGTGTCACTGGGTGGGTTTGAAAATTTATACTCCAACAAAATAGAAAACCTGGAAGACATCAACAAGTTCCTAGAGGCATATGAGCCACCCAAACTGAATCTGGAGGACATACACAACTTAAATAGATCAATTTCAAGCAATGAAATAGAGGAAGTCATCAAAAGCCTACCAACAAAGAAAAGTCCAGGACCAGATGGATTCACAGCCGAGTTCTACAAGACCTTCAAAGAAGAGCTCATTCCAATACTCCTCAAAGTATTTCACAAAACAGAGGAGGAGGGGACCCTTCCAAACTCATTCTATGAAGCTAATATCACCCTGATACCAAAACCAGAGAAGGACACATCGAGGAAAGAAAATTTCAGACCCATATCTCTAATGAACATAGATGCAAAAATTCTTAACAAAATTTTAGTGAATCGCATACAAAAGCATATTAAAAAGATAGTGCACCATGATCAAGTGGGTTTCATCCCGGGGATGAAAGGTTGGTTCAACATCCGGAAATCAATCAATGTAATTCACCACATCAACAGACTTAAAGTCAAGAACCACATGATTATTTCAATAGATGCAGAGAAAGCATTTGATAAAATACAGCACCCATTCATGCTCAAAACACTAGAAAAAATAGGGATAGTGGGGACATTGCTTAACATTGTAAAGGCTATCTATGCTAAGCCCACAGCTAACATCATTCTAAATGGAGAAAAATTGAAAGCATTCCCCCTGAGAACTGGAACAAGGCAGGGATGCCCTCTTTCACCACTACTATTCAACATTGTTCTTGAAACTCTAGCCAGAGCAATTAGACAGACCAAAGAAATTAGAGGAATACCAATAGGAAAAGAAGAGGTCAAACTATCCCTATTTGCTGATGACATGATTCTCTATTTAGAAGACCCTAAGAATTCCACCAGAAAACTTCTGGAACTCATAAATGAATTCAGTAAAGTAGCAGGATATAAAATTAATGCTCATAAATCTAATGCATTTTATTCCTAAGTGATGCATCCTCTGAGAGAGAAATTAGGAAAACTACCCCATTCACATTACCCTCAAAAAATATAAAATACTTGGGAATCAATCTAACAAAAGAAGTGAAAGACCTTTACAATGAGAGCTAATGATCTTTTGATTTGAGATCTAATGGATATTTAGAACCTTTTTCATATTAATAGAAATGCATGAATGTGTGATCTTTTTCTTGCATATTTGACCATCTATTTATTTTCTTCTGAATAAATTCTTAAAAGAACATTACTGATTCAGTGTCCTGCATATGTAATCATTGGCACAACCATATTTTCTAAAAGATTGAATCACTCCACAGTACTACCAATAGTTTATGTTGACCGTTTTACCACATCTATACAATTAAACTTTTTCATGTAGGTACTACCATCAGTTCCTTTTTACAGGTAAAGAACCAGATGACTGAGCTGGTTTTTGTTGAAAACATTCTTTTGCCATAGAGATGTGGATCTTCATTTCCTGTGACTTTCGTTGAATTTCAGGGTATCATTAATCCTGACTACCATGAAGACCCTAGATCTACTTATTTAAATACCTTGTCTCTTCTTTCATGAGCTATCAACTATGTTTGTGATTAATAGCAAAAACAATACCTAAACTAAAAGGCTAAGCAGTTTTTTTTCTTTTGTACTTCTCCCCTTATTATAAGACAAAAACAAGAAAACCCAAACCATCCTCTTGATCAATGAGGTGGATGTTATTTCAATAATTGGACTTGATGAATCCATTTTTCTCTAGAAAGTGGAAGTAGTTCTGCTTCTGTGTTCACTGTGATGTGGAAAAGTTCCCTCGTGTCTTTTTGGACTTCTCATCCTGCTCTCACACCCACTCGACCTCTGCCACTGACACTTTTGATATTTCTCCACAGAACACTTTGATTCCAGGGTGGTGACTGTCTCAGCCATTAGCATTCAGCCATCAGTGGAGGTGATTCTGTATTCTTACCTCTACCTCTTTATTCCAGGCATGGACTTGGGACTTCCCCTGATTTCCCACTACACAACAGAAATCGTACAATAATATCTAATGAGAATTTATTAAAATTTCTTCTAATTTGGGAGAGAAGTATAACACAATAGGACATATAACCATGCATAGACTTCAGATCAATTGTAGAAACTCCTGTTATGCTAGTTCCTTGCCTGGCTCTCAGCCTGTCTCAAAATGGCCAGGGGAAGCTCACCACCCCCACTAGCAGAATTTTCTAAGAGTTTTCCAATGTTAGAATCAGCTACACCTATGACCAGTCCAAAAGAAAGTGTTGGAAAACTTTTCTCTCATCTCATTCAAAGAGGAAGGTCTACAGTGCCTTAATTTTAGGTCCTAGGAACCAATTTTATCTAGAATGTTTGACAGGAAGCCATTCTTTTTCAGAGGAAACCACCACCCAGACTCATAGGAAGAGGTCTGAGAAGAGAGTTACAAAACTGACAGTCTGGTAGTTTATATCCCACTGGTTAGGTTATTACCAATTTCAACTAACATAAAAAGGGTTATTTGCTCCTTTTCCTCCTATGTACCCCATTTATCATTCATTGGGCATATACATAAGTGCTAGGTGTTAAGTATATTTTTCTCTCATTTATGCTCAGAAAAAATATGAAGGTGCATTTTTAACATTACCTGTGCCCTCTGCACTGGATCTTATTGGCTTCTCCAAATTAATAAAAGAATATGAGCATATTCTGCCTTAGATATTGAGTAGAAGCAGTGTGCCATAGTAATTATGAAACTGGGATTTGGAGGAAGACTGCCTGGGTAAATGTCTTGCTTCCACTAAATGCGTGCTGAGTGACTATCAGCACATCACTGGACCTCTTGGACTATCAGTATCTCTATTGATACACCTAAACTAACATGGATATGGCTTTGATAATTAAAAGAATTAACCTGTAAAACATTTAGGAAGTACTCAATAAATATTAGCTATCTGTGACCCACTCATGGGCATGTCTCACTTTTCTGAGACTCAAGATTGAAGCAGCATCTTCATACCTCTTGAGATTCATGTGATAAGTTACTACTAGTTTATTTCCAGAACTACCCTCTGGAAAAAATTTCTTTGCATTGAACATGTACAGATGCAGAAGGGTGGGAGATACCTCCAGGATGAAAAAGGTTTCCAATGGTTGATCATAAGGGGCAGGGGCACAACACTGAGACCCCTGAAAATTTCATGTGTCCTCTTAAGTTTTAAATACAAAATCAGAGAAGACGTTTGCAAAGAGTTTTTAAAACTTGAAAATAAAAAAAACATATCATAATTACAGGAAAAAAAAAGATCAGTTGGAAGGTAAATATTTGGTAGACCATAGAAACAGTCATAGGCAATGCACACCTGTCTCAAAAAAACTTCCTTGTCTTTGACTGATTTATGATTGTGTGTGTGCCCCAGTACAGGGCAATGCTCCCTGAGGGGATGTCTGCTGAGGAGCTTCTTCAACATATTTCTTTTCTGTTAAAAAGAGACTCATGAAGAGACCAAATCTTCAAGCTTCTGCATATTTCCCTGCCTAGATTTGAGGGCTGGAAATGCTGCAGGAAGTTTCTAGTACCATGTAGCTCAATAGCACAAATGAAAAGCATCATGGCCAGAGTCACAACTTGGAAAAATTTCACTTGTGTATATCAAATGTCAGTGTTGTCATTAGATGTATAAGCAATTTCCCCAGAACTGTAAAACCTCAGACTTGAAATGCTCACTTTTTTTTCATATGAAAAGACTGAGACCTTGTCAGCTGTGCTCCACAAGAATTCACTGATTCTGCATTTGAGACACTTGTACTCGGGATTTGAAAGACACAGAAATGATTCACACAGGGTCATTGCCATGAGGAGCTCAACAATAGGAATCAAATAAACATCTCATTTTAGTTCTATTCTATATTGACTATCAACTGTATGCTCAACTTTACATTGTTATTTCCAAAAGACCTGAGAAATAGTTATTAGAATGCTCCTTTTACATTTGAAGAAATAGCCTGAGATGAATTAGGTAACTTAGGTAGTTAAATAGAACTTGGATTCATAGCCAAGGTTTTTGTACTCTATAGGTGAGCTTTTTTCCCATTCGCAATAGAAACACTGTTTATTGCTGTTGAGATGGAGATATCATGCCCGATGACACAGTCACCTTATCCCCAATTATTATGGTTTAGATAGGAGTTGTCCCCCCAAAACTCCTGTGCTAATGCAGGAATATTCAGAGGTGAAATGATTGAATTTTGAGAGCTATAACCTAATCAGTCTATCCTAGTTTGAACGGACTAACTGGGTGGTAATTGTAGGCAGGTGAGGCATGGCTGGAGGAGGTGGGTCACTGGGAGCGTGCCCTGGAAGGGTTCACCTTCCATGCTCCACACCACTGCTTCCTAGCCACCATGAGCAGAGCATGCTCCTCTGCTATAATGTTCAGCCTCATTTGAGTCCAGCGCAATGGAATTTGTTGACCTTGAACTGAACCTCTGAAATCATGAGTTCAAAATAAACTTTTCCTCCCCTAAATTATTCTTACCAGGTATTTTGATCACAGTGATGAAAAACTGACTAACACACCAACATAGGAGAACACTTGGGAAATTGAGGAACTCACAAGTTTCTAATATCCCTGAAATGACAAGTTCAGAGTTCAGAAGATCTATATGGAAACCAAATAATTAACTTGGGGTTAAAATACCTGATGTGTTTGTATATCAAAACAGTGACAGTAGCTTTAGAGGCCCTTTCCAACTATGATGGAAACTTCACTCAATTTGAAAAGGTTGGGAGCTACTATACCTTTCGTTATTGCCCTTTAGGTTAATTCAATAACAAAGAGATAGCAGTTCCCACCGGGCATGGTGGTGCATTCCTGTAATCCCAGTGGCTTGCGAGACTGAGGCAGGATGATCCCAAGTTCAAACACAGCCTCGGCAACTTGGTGAGGCCCCATGTCGCAAAATAAAACATAAAAGAGCTGGGGATATGACTCAACAATTGTTAGCTGGAAAAGGGGAGGCGAAAGTCCTGCCTTGGAGACCCGCCTTACTTTTAGGTGAGGAGGGTATTATTTCCACAGTTGTCTGGTGAAGCATTAGGAAAATACAGAGATTTCCAGCCATCTTAATCAGACGTTGCTTCTTGACCCAAGTCTACCAACTTATTATGCATAATTTAATAATTTGTGAGCAAGGAGAGCTACAGGAAGGGAAGGAAGGAAGTTAAAATGGATAACAGCATTAAGAGGAAAATCTTGGGGTAAAAAAATTGCTTGGAACCATAGATTGGGCAGAAGTTGGAAGGACAATTTACTACTACCCCTACTTGTGCTGTGATCTTAAATTTATAACTTATCCTCCAAGACCCATGTGCTTATATTATTGCTTCTTCCACTGAGATGGATCTTTGAGAATTAGGGCTTTATATATCCATTTCTCAGGAATCTTACTGAAACCTAGTAGGCATCAATGGATTGTTGAATTGAATAATTAATTCATTGATTAATTTATAGTAATAATACTGATTGGAGAAATAATCCTCCTTCCCATCAGAACTAGTACAATATATCCTGTGTGCTAACAATGTGGAAGATTCCTGTGTATTAGGCACTGTGCAAAATCTTTTGGACTCCTGTTTGGTAGGTGTTGGAGAGATAGAATTCTCATACATTTTTCTACATCATCCTACACAGACACTGGCAGACTTATCCATATATTCCATGATTTGAGAAGCATTTTTTATACTTCAGTGCGTATGGTAATTTGAGGATTTTCATCATAACTGAACAGCTCATTCTACTATCTTCCTATTCTTTTATGTACATAAGGATTCTGTGTCATAAAGATAGCAATAATTAAAATGAAAACAAAATAGCAAAGTCTGGAAAACTGATATTAGCAAAAAACAGGAGATCTTACATTTCTTTGTGGGTAGTGTATGCTATTTCAATCTTCACATAGTTTCTTCAAATTCCTGAATTGAATTCAGGAATTCTTTATTCCCTTAAGTAGCTGTAATAGAACCAGAATTTGAACCTATAATTATTTTATTCTAAAGTTTCAGGGTCCTAAAATATAGAAAGTTCCCCACTTATGCTCTAGCAATTCCCACTCTTGTTTTTTCTTTTTGTTACAGATGTTTACAATTTTTATCCCATCCCCTAACAATTCCAGGTGCTCCTCATTCCTGAGACTTTTCCTCACATTCAGTGGTTAAGTGCTCTACATACTCAACACTGGTATGTACCCTTTTTTCTCCCCATGTGCTATATATAATGCTGTACTGGATTTTATACCTGTTGGGAAAGGTAGTCTATCATAGACCCCCAGTGTCTTTGAGCCTAACTGTCCCTTCATATTGAGCAGTTTTTATAGCTAGTCACACAGGCAATTAAATAGGTTAAGGTGACCTTAACCAGTATGATCACTTGCTCTCTGGCAAAGGGAACTAATCTGTTTATTTCTTGCTATAAAAGGTACAGAGCCCTTGCTCTCTTGTTCTTTGGCTATAGCAGAAGACACGTGTACGAAGTCACTGTCTGGGCCCTGTGGGACTTGAGGGCAGGGAAATCAGTGCACTCAGACTGATATTCTTTTTGCTGTGCTGTAAGTAACAAACTGTCTTGATCCTATTCATTAAGTCTCATCTACTTGCAGCACTTATCTGCCTTGGACAGGCCAACCTGCATGCTTGCTTAGTTACCTCCTCTGGAATCTTTCTACTCCATGTCATCCTCTATAGGGTTAAGTTTCTTCCAGGAAACAACCTCATCAAACAATTTTTCTTTTCAGTATTTTTGACATGAAAAGATAGTTGTTACTTATAACTTCCCACCACAATATAAATGGTGGTTTGTAAAGAGGGTTTTGAGTACAAATCTGGTGACTTAAAGATTGTACAAAGGATCTGAGAAACAAGATTATCATTCTTATGAAACAATGTGAGGGATAATGGCTAGTAGCCAGAGATATGAGATGCAGCTGGAGGCAGAGCAGATGTCTTACAGGTGATCAAAGCTTTGTACCCAGACTTTGGATACAAATGAAGACCCAAGACACAATATTGACAGTAAAGACTGATTGATCTGTTGATTTTTTCTCTTTTTAAAAAACAGTTTATGATATTTGCCATATCTCAGGCACTGTTCTAAGAGCTGTCACTCATTTAGTCCTAACTACAATCCAATGTGTATTTCTTATAATTATCTTCATCTTATAGGTGAGCAAACTGAGGCACACAGAGCTCAGTAAACTGAAGACTATATATTTAGTAAGTACTGGGATTGGAAATTCTGTAAAAGTGGGTTTGTGCCACGGCATGGAGGATTTTGATCCATAGCTTTTGCCTGGTGAGAAATACTAAAGGCATGAGTCATGGTTAGAGAGGCTTTTATGGCATTTGCCCCCTTGGTCTGTGCTCTGAAAATGCTCTTGTTTGTTTCTCAAAAAAGTCTGGATAAGGATTAAATATTTTGTTTAGAATAATAAACCAACATATTACTATTGAAAACAACAACAATAACAACTTTGTGTGCCAATAATAACCTCTTAGGTACCATCCATAGTTTGCATACCACATTTTGGTTAGCACTGACTTTGTGGAAAGACTATGGCGGGGCTGGAATTTCAAGCCTGCTATCTCATACTATCCATTTTTATGTTTACCAAAAAACTCACTCAATTAATGGTGAATACTTAGTGGAGAAAATGTATGTTAATCAATTACCATATTCCTCAATAAGCATTAAATATTTCTCTCTCTCTCTCTCCCCCGCCCTCCACACAACTCTAGTTAGGTGAGTGGATACTATTCTCTTATTTTTATACTTCATTCAAAACTCTCTCTCTCCCTTTCTCCCTTCTCCATACTGACCTGGTCTCTGCATCTTTGCAAATACTGGTCCCTCTTCCTAGAACTGCATCCAACTCTCCCTTTTTCACTTGCCAATATTCCATTCATTTCAAAGGCTTAATCTTTGTCTCCATTGAAATTGTCCCTGATTATTTGAATCAGGGTGACTCTCATCTGGTCCCTGAGAAAAGATTCCTGCCCTATTTATTTTACCCACCCTGTCCAAACTTCCTTTCTAGATATATGAATCTGTATCTGGGCTAGGGTACTAGAAGCCACAGCTGAGTCTGGGAAGAATTATGTGAATTTTAGAGAGCATACTACTTAATGCAAAATATGAATATTGGGTATAACTGAGGTACAACATTCAATAACAATGCTATGTTGGTACCAAAGAGTTTTGTCAATGATCAGTTTGAAGACTCAGGGCATAAAATGGGAGAACTGGAATTGAGGACTGTAGTACATTCAATTATGGACTCCCAAAGGGTATTTATGTCCTAATCCTCAGAACCTGTAAACACATTTCCTTACATGGCAACAGGGAATTTGCAGATGTGATTAAGGATATTAAGATGAAGAGATTATGATGGATTTCCAGGTAGACCCAATGTAATCAGAGAGGAAGACTGAAGGGTCAACTTCCCATTCAAAGAAGGAGGCCATGATAGCAGAGGTCAAAGGGATAAATTTGAAGATGCTACTCTTCTAGCTTTGAATATGGAGTTAGAATATATGAACCAAGGAAAACAGGCAGCTTTTAGATGCTGAAAATAGGGAATGAATTTACTACAGAGCATGCAGAAGGCATGCAGCCTTGCATACCTCATAATATTGACCCATTTCTTCGTCCTGACCCCCAGAAATGTAAGAAAGTAAGTATGTGTTGCCTTAATCCCTAAATTTGTGATTATCTGTTACAGAATCAATTGGAAACTAGTACATACTCAAGCAACAGAGGTGAAATGATGCTGTTACAAATAACCAAAATATGGGAGTGGCTTTAGAATTAGGCCATTGGCAGAGAATGGAAGAATTTTGGGCACATTATAGGAAAAAAAACTAGCTTGCCATAAGATTTTGAACTTCATTGATGCTATAATGGTTTCAGAATTTGGGGGCCCTTGGTATGGAGTAAATGTATTTGTATGTGGGACAAGTATAAATCTTTTTGGTAAGCTGAATAAGGTTAACCCAATAATGTGTACAAATTCTTTGGAGGTCAATGGATAGAACTGGACAACATCAAGCTAAGTGAAATAAGCTAGACCAAAAAAATCAAGGGCCAATTGTTTTCTCTCATATGTAGAAGAAGCTAGAGCAAAATAAAGAAAAAGAGGGCACTGTCAGATATCATAAATATATAGAGAAGATCATTAAAGTGGAAAAAGGAAATGGAGAGGGAGAGAGAAGGGATGAGAAAAGGGAGGAAATGTGGTAATGAATTTTTTAAAAATCATGCTTTGTGCATATATAAATATACCACAGGGAATTTAACCTTCATGTATAAGCAGAAAGAACCAATCAAAAATATATAAATAGATAAGAGAAAGGAAGACTGACCAGTAGAGGAAGGAGAATGAGGGAAGGGCAGAACGGAGGGAAGTGGGGGAAATGTGAATTGAAATCAAATTCCATGCATGTATGATTCCGTCAGAATGAACTCAACTACTATGCATAATTATAATGCTGTAATAATGTATGTGTGTGTTTTTAAAAAGTGTCCACATCTTAATCCATGGAATCTAAAATATGTTACTTTACATGACAAAAGGGAGTTTACATGTGTGATTAATTAAGGATCTTGAGATGGGAAAATTAGCCTGAATTATTCAGGCATGCAAAATAAAATCACATAAGCCCTTATAAGAGGGAGGGCTATAAATGGATCAGATGTAGCAGTCAGAAAAGAGATAGATTGGAAGATGCTACACTACTTGCTTTGACTATAAAGGAGCCATTAACAAAGGAATGCAAGAAGCTTCTAGAAGATGAAAGCAAGATGTAATACCCTACTACCATCCTCAATTCTACTTCCCCCAACTCTATATACCCTGAGTCTAGAGGCAAGTGCCTCTAGAAAGAACATATTCCTGCTGATACATTGAATTTTTGCCTAGCAAGATCATTTCTGATTGGTGAATTGTGGAAATGAAAGATAATAAACATGGTTTTTAAGCTACTAAATTTGTGGAAATCTGGTATAGCAGCAACTGGAAACTAATACAGAAAAATTGGGCATATATGTAATGTAGGGTCTAAGGATTGGAAGTAGAGTCTGTAATGTGTTCCTGAAACACTATAGGTAGTGGAGTAGCTATATCACTTTGCGTACTGCAGCATGAACAATTACCCCACTGTATGCAGAGTCACTTGAATGAGGGAAATGTGGATATCCACAGATACAGAACACATATAAAACATAGGGAAAAACATAATTTCTCTACAAGGAGAATATATACATTTCAAACCAAAATAAAAATTTCACCACTACACATATGGAGTATTTTGTTATATAGGTATATGTGGAGACCATTTATGACAGGATATGATGTACTAGAACTTACATGAAAAGAAACACACCTATGATAGAGATCAATGATGGAGTTGAACCATGAGATTGCATGTGATTATGCTGAGCAGTTAGTTGTGGGTAAGGATGACTGGAGGCATGCCTTATGAAAGAGAACCTCCATGGTAGGAGCAAAGATGGGTGGAGTATCCTGCATCAAATGATGAGAAGACCCTAAGATGGGTAAGTGTCTTGGACCAGTGGTGGCACTGTAAAAAATACGTTAGGCTGAATGATTTGTAAGCAATATAAAGTTGTTGTTCACAGTTCTGGTAAGTCTAAGATCAAGGCATTAAGGATTTAATGTCTGGGGAAGGCCCATTCCTCACAGATAGCAAATCATGCTACAACCTGATGTGTTAGTAGGGAAAAATACCTCCCTTATACTTCTTTCATGATGACATCTGTCCCATTCAAGAGGTCTCTGCCTTCCTAAATTAATGACCTCCAAAAGGCCCTACCTCTAAATACTATCATATTGATAATTAAATGTCAACATAAGAATTTTAGGGGGACATACATATTACAACCATAAGAGCAAGACTGAACAGACATCTGTCTTTAATGGAGAGGATAATTTTAAACTTCATTCTATGGTTGCTTATGTTAGTGGTGGTGGTGGACACTAGTGAAAACTGTACATAGCCAGTAGTTTAAAACAACCACCATTTTATTTCCTTTTTATATTACGTGTTATTTTGTTCTTTGCTTCACTTGATTTTGTTTGAGTCAACAGTCATCTGACAGCTTGATTAATCTGGAAATTCTAAGACTCTAAGACCCACATCAGGGCCCTTGGAAAGGGAGAGCTAGAAAACAAGACTCATTTGGGACTGCCAGGTCTTCTTTCCATGAAGCCTCAAAGCCTCTGCCTCACCACATGGATTTTCTATAAGGACTATACAGTGAAATAGTTGAATGTTACAAGGAAATTGGGGTTCCCAATAGTGTGAAATGGGAAGTTTCCAGGCTTTCTTAAGGCATAGGTCCATAAATAGCACATCATTACCTCTGCTTTATTCTATAGGTCCAGGAAAGACCATGTTCAATGTGGAAAGGTTCATCACAAAAATGTGAAAATCAGGAGTCATCATTCATGGGAAATCATCATTGGAAACTAGCTAAGACAGTATAGGCGACTGAGAAAGGAAATTAGGCATATGGAAAGAAGATAATTCATTTATACTCTCACTGAATTTGTGGTGCATCAAATGAATTCAGGTGGTAAAGTCTATAAGTCAATTGGATACATGGGGTTAGAATTGATGAGAAGGGTTTGGATACTCAGTCTTCATCAAGGAATACTAAAAAATAGTGGCTTAAAAGGATTTAAAAAAAAAGGGAGTGGAGACTATCACCAAGCGTCAATCATTGTAGAGATTTTAATTAAGATGAGAAGAGGAATGATAAGCATCTACCATGTTATTTACATTGGAGATCATTTATGTTGACAAGATGTATTGTTAACATAGTAGGTGAGAAATTATCTGATGATGGAGGGAGTATAGGGTAACTATCAGAGGGCAATCCCACTTTCTCAAGATAGGACAGCAGCTAGGATGGGATGTGAAGAGCAGCAGAGAATGTTTATATCAGATTATATCTTTCTTTCTTGTCAAGAAATATGCCCACAATAGCAACATCTATGTTTTATTTCTTTTTTCTAGGTCATCTACTATGAATCAGTAGGTGCTATCTAAGTAGGTAGCTATTTGTCTATGTATCATCTATCTATCATCATCTATCTGCCAAATGTACTAGTACCATAGAAAGCAAAACAATTCATTAAACTATGCCACACAGTGGAATGCTGCACTATGAAGCAATTAAATAGAATGAGGTATTTCTATTTGTATTTGATAGTGATAAAGCCCTACACCTTACTGTTGAGAAAAACAAGCAAACATGGAAACATAAGTGAAGTGTGATTTCTAAAAGAAATCTCTCATCTTATGTCTCTTAATTTTTAAAAATTTATTCTTTTTAGGTATGTACAATACCAGAGTACATACTGACATTATCACAAAAGCAAGGAACACAACCTGCTCCAATTCAGTCCCCAGTACTCCCCAACTCACTTCCCAAATCCCCTCTCTCCACTCTGCTGATCCTTCTTCAATCCATTTACAGTTTACTTTTTAAAAAATTAGTGTCCTGTGGATACAACTAATGCCAGGATGTATCATGCCTTAATTTCTAAGAGTTTAGTCTGTGCTAAGAATAGAAGCTTTTTGTCTCTTAACCAAGTAGCAATTATTTTCTCCCAGTTCATCAGTAAAATTTTGATTTTTTTTACCATGCAGAAATCATCTCTCTTTTTGTTGCATCTGTATTTGACAGTTTAGAAATGTTTCCCACACCTAGGTTAAAGAACAATTCACCCAATTCTAGGACTTTTGTGGTATAGTGTTTTACATTTAGATTCCTTATCTATTTGAAGTTTCTTTTTGTGAAAGTTACAAGATGTCTCTATTTTTTCCCCAAATGTCTATCCAAATGTCCAAACACCATTTATTTTTAAAGGCTATTGAATTCTAATATTGAGATGCCATGTTGATCATATACCAAAGTTCCATTCCATTTCTTTTTTAAAACCAATTTTTTGGGGGGGGTACTGAGGACTTAACCCAGGGACACTACCACTGAACCACATCCCCAGCACTTTTAATTAATTAATTTATTTTTGGAGACAGGATCTTGCTAAGTTAAGACCTTGCTCAATTGCTAAGGCTGGCCTTGAACTTGTGATCATCCTGCCTCAGCCTCCCACACCACTGGGATTACAGTCATGTGTCACTGCACCTGACTATGTATTCATTTCTGTTAGAAATGAATATACTTAGCATTTGATCTATGCTGGGGATTGAACTCAGGTCCTTGCATAGGCCATTGTTCTAATGAGCTACAAACCCAGCCCCACAATACATGTTAGCTAAAGGCACAGCCTTATACAGAAGATTTCTATCTTCTTTTTCTTGCTCTTGTAAATGGGGTTTTCTCTATTTTTGTGTCCTCTAATTGGTTATTATTTGTTAAATGAAGGTTATTGATTTCTTTGTGTATTTTGTAGCCTGCCCCCTCTAATGAGTTGTTTTATTATTGAGTTATTTTAACCATTAAGTCCCTGGAGCTTTCCAGGTACACCTTCATATCATTTGTAAATAGAGATAATGTTTCTTCCTTTTTTCTAATCCCTATGTCATTAGTGAATTTCTCTTGCTTAATTGCACTGGCTAATCCTTCTGGTAAAATATTGAATCATAGTGGAGAGAGTAAGCAACTTTAACTGGTTCCTGATCTTAGTTGAAATGCCTTTGGTGCTTCTTTCTTTAAAATTTATCAATTTCTCTTTGTCAAAAATGAGTGTAGACTAGGTCCATTGGTGCTAGACTGTAATCCCAGTAACTTGGGAGGCTGAGGCAGGAAGATTGCAAGTTTGAGACAAGCATGAGCAACTTTAGGGAGACCCTAAGCAAGGTAGCAAAGTCTCAAAATAAAAAAAAAGATTTTATGTGGCTGGAGATATGTCTCAATGGTTAAGCAACCCTGGGTTCAATCCCCAGTACCAAAAAAAAAAAAAGATAGAATTTTTTCAAAGGCATTTTTTATCCATCTATATAATATTAATAATTCTAAAAACATGTTTATTAATATTATGTGTTTGTGGAATTAATAATATTCAATCAACTTTGAACTCTTGGGATAAAATCCTCTTCACTGTGGTATAATATTTTCTTAATGTAGTGAATCTATTTACAAATACATTCATAAATTTTAATATTCTATACCTTTTATTTTTATACTATATTTTTTAGGCATATATATCAATGTTATAATTGCTTTATCTTAAAAAAAATAAGAAGTTCTCCTTGGCTTTTAATACTCTAAAACAATTTCTGGATCATTGAGACAATACAATCTTAGAAAGTTTGATAGAATCCCTTTGTGAAACCATCTAGGCCTTCCTTGAGCTTCTTTGTGGACTAGATGATAACTTTCTCTTTCTTCTAGGGAAGCTGAAGTGTTTAAGTTTTCCATAACTAGTAATGACAATTTTGGTAATATGTATTTCCTAGGAAATTATCCACCTCATAAATTTTTAAAATTTACTTTTATAGATGTCTTAAGTTAGCTCAAACATTTCTTCTGATTCAACAGTTATTTTTCCCTTGTAATTTCTTATGTTATATGTATTTATTTTCTCCTCTTTTCGTGATTATGTTAACTAGTGGTATGTCTATTATTTTTAAAGAAACCAGAAAAAACAATGTTTTTCTCTTTCTCCATCATCACTACATACTACTTCCCTATTTTATATTTAGTATATCCTTCCTTGGACTTACTTCCCTTTGATGTACCTTTTTCTTCTTTCGCTGGTTTTTTGAGTTGAAACTTTAATTATTGTTATCATTCTTTAATTTATAGTGATAAAAGAAAGTATCACTTTGGATTTTTCCTGTGACCATGCTTTTAATGTATGACAAAGATCCTGATCATATAATCATTTCATTGTCTTTTTTATAAATTCCATAATTTTAATTTCCAATTCTGCTTTTACTCCTGTGTTATTTAGTAGGTGGTCAGTTAAGTTTTAGGATGAGTATTATTCAAGAAAACTGGCATCTCTGAGATAATACCAAAGGCTTAACACTTTTGTCATCAGATCACATAAGGAAAAAAAGAATACAGTGTTGAAAATTTATTAGAGAAATTAATGGCTAAAGCTCCCTCAAGTTGGTATAAAGATGCTACTGATTTGTTTATTAGTTCTAAGAGTGTTTTGATTGATTTGTTTATTAATGCTAACAGTTTTTGATGGAATATTTAGGGTTTTCTATATAGAGAATCACGTCAGATGTAAACAAAAAATTTATCTCTCCCTTTCCTTTTTGGATGTGTTTTTTAAAAAATATTTTTAATTGTAAATGGACACAATAACTTTATTTTATTTATGTATTTTTATGGTGGTGGTGCTGAGGATCAAACCCAGTGCCTCACATGTGCCAGGCAAGCACTCTACCACTGAGCCACAACCCCTAAAAGGGAATGGATTCAAACTAAAAAGCTTTTTCTCAGCAAAGAATACAATCAACGATGCAAAAAGGAAGCCTACAGAGTGAGAGAAAATCTTTTCCACGTGCACTTCAGAGAGCACTAATCTCAAAAATTTATAAAGAACTTACAAAACTTTACAAAATAATACCAAGAACCCAATCAATAAATGGACCAAGGAACTGGACAGACACTTTACAGAAGAAGATGGACAGGTGATTAATAAATATATGAAAAAGTGCTCAGCATCTCTAGTAATTAGAGAAATGCAAATTAAAACAACTTTTGCTGTATTTTACTTTTTTTACTTTATAATTGTTCTAGCTAAAACTTCCAGTACTTCATTGAATAGAAATGACACTAGTGTGCACCCATATATTGTCCCTCATTGTAGAGCATGATGTTAGTTGTGGGTTTTTTTGTACATGGACTTATTATATTGATGCAATTTCCTTCTATGTGTAATTTGTGGAGAATTTTTATTATGAAAGTCTGTTAGATTTTGTTCAAATGCTTCTCAGCATCTATTAGAATGATCTTATTTTTATCCCTCATTCTGTTCATGTAGTATATCCCATTTATTAATATTCATATGTTCAACTATTCTTGCATCCCAGGGATAATCTCACTTAGTCATGGCACATTATCCTTTTAACACGATGTTGAATTCAATTTGCTCGTATTCCTGTGAGAATTTTTGCACATATTCATCATGGATACTGCTTTGTAATTTTCTTGTAGTCTCCTTATCTGGCTTGGATACCAGGGAAACGTTAGTCTTGTAAAATGAGTTTGGCAGTGTTTCCCTCTCTCCAATTATCAGGAAGGATTTAAAAAGGATTGACATTAATTCCTTCTTAGATGTTTGATAGAATTTACCCTTAACATCATCCTGTTTCTGTGCTTTTCTTTGTTGGAAACTTTTCGTTTGACTCAATAGCTATTTGTTATTCATCTCTTCAGGTTTTCTATTTCTTCAAGATTTTGTCCTTGTCCTGGTCTGTTGTTTGTAGGCATTTACCCACTTCTTGTAGGTGTTCAAATTTGTTGGCAAATAATTGCTCACAGTGTTTTCTTACGATTTTCTTATTTCTGCAATCAGTTATAATGTCTCATCTTTAGTGTTTGCTTTATTTGAGTCCTCTCTCTTTTGCCTTCATTAATCTAGCTAAAGGTTTGTTAAACTTACCTTTTTAAAAAATCAACTCTCTTTTCTATTGTTTTCTTCTATCTGTATTCTAATATTTATTTCTTCCTTATCTTGAATTTGGGCTCAGTTTGTGTGTGTGTGTGTGTTTTGATTTTAGTTTCTTGAAGTGTAAAATTGTGAAATTATGTTGTTCATTTGAGATCTTTATTTTTTCTAAGTGTAGATTTTTATCTTATACTCTTTCCTCTTAGTGCTGCTTCTGCTGTGTCCCATACATTATGCATCCATTTTCTTTCATCCAAAGATCCTATTTGTTTCCCTTTTGAGTTTCTTCCTTACTTGCTTTTTCTTTTTCTTTTGCACTACTGCAGATTGAACCCAGGGGGGCGCTGTACATCTGAACATCCCTAGTCCCTCCCCACAAGTACTTACAATTTTAAATTTTTCATTGGTGCATTATGATTATACATAATAGTTGAATTTGTTTTGACATATTTGTACATGCACATAACAGAATTTGAGTGATTTCATTTTTGTAATTTTATTTTGAGACAATTTCATTAAATTTCCCAGGTTAGCCTCAAACTTTTGATCCAACTACCTCAGTCTCTCAAGTAGCTGGGATTACAGGCATGCCCAGTCCCTTTTTATTTCTTCTTTGACCCTTTAGTTGTTGAGAAGTGTGTTGCTTAATTTCCAAAATTCCTCCTGTTACTGGTATCTTGTTTTATAATATTGTGGTCATAAAAGGCAATTGAGATGATTTCCATCATCTTAAATTTGTCAAGATGTATGGCCTAACATATGGTCTATCCTGATGAATGGCCCATGTGCACTTCAGAGGAAAGTGTATATACACACACACATACATACACATCTGTGTATAAAGACACATGTATATATGTACATAAATGTGTATATGTGTATGCACATAAACTATATTATTTGTATAATTTTTGCATATATTTTATATTTTATACACAAATATACAAAAATTCTTTGAGAAAGCAAAGCTGTTTAGAGATCCAATGAATAGCAGATAAATGGATATTATTTCTCTTTGGAGGTGAAGGCAAACTGTTGCTGAGAGGCTGTTCAAATAAGCACTGAGCAAAATGTTATCAAACACAATAACAAAATATTAACCGGTTGCTGATTTAATGAAGTCAATAATTTTAATATTAGTTATGGGGACCTTAATGAATGGGACCATGTACTAAGGTTGTGGTAATCCTTAGTAAAGTGCCATTCTTGCTTTCCAAGATTAATAATAGACCAGATCTGATTGTTAACTGAAGAAGTAGTGGGGTAACTAAGTTTTCTCAAATTAGGACTTGTAAAATGATCTCAATCTTATTTTAATGTGTATAGGGAAATTTAACTGTTTTACCAAGAGAAAGTTTCATGGGGCTCAATTTATTCAAGTGAAATCATTTAAGTGCCAAAGACTGGATTTAATTTTAATTTGTAACCCATTGTGTCAGATCATCCATTTCCACTATAGAATATTTTTAGGCAATGGATGATATTACACATGGGTAATTAAGGAAGGCAATAGTTATAATGAGTAAGATAAAGCATAGCTAACTACCTTCTATTTTGTGTTCAGTAACTTTTCTGAGGCTATAGGGCATACCTGATTTAAATTTAGAGGGACTTCCAAGTATAATAGGAATTTGAGCCTCAGTATTAATTAGATCATGAAGATTTGCCAGTTGGTGCAAATCAGCAGGTGTTAGATATTAAATTTATTCACAACCTATGTTGAGGCACAGAAGTCAACAGCACCCTTATATAATTTTGTTCTATAAATGCATTTAATAAGTGTTGTATTTCCAATTTTGTCAAACTGAAACTTCTGTTTCAGGCTTTTCGCCTTCTCTATACCCAGTTTTCTTTTTCTTTTTTCTTTTTTTTTTTCTCTCCCTACCCTTTCCTTCCTTCCCTTCTCATTGCCCTCCTACTTTGGAGGGTGACATTCTCTCTTCCCTGTTCATATTTTAAATTCCTTCTTCCAGAGATCCTCACATCAATATCATCAGAGATAATGTCCTCCCCATGGCAATGGTTGATTTATAGGATTTAAAAGCCCAGGACTCAAGTCAGATTTGAATTAACCCCTTGGTATGCCATGGAGTTGCCTTGGGTGTTTTTTTTTTTTCCTATGATGATCAACATTAAGATCATTGTTGTGGAAGCGGCATAGGAAGCAGTGAGAGCAACCAAGACATTTTGCAAGATCCAAGTGCAAGACTGCTTTTAGGAGTGTGTGTGGAACTCAGCATGTCACATGTGACTGCATTCCACCCCCCTCTAATAATTGCTTTTTCACTGAAGTAACTTCTCTTAACAGCTGTCATCCATATAGACTGATAGATCATACAGGGTACCAGTCTTTCTCCTGAACACTCTATACAGTGAAGACCAATGCCTATTTGAGATAGGCAACCAATCTGTCCAAGAACCAGGGCCGTTCATTCCTCTAAACCCAGCATCATTCAGAGATTATGCTGAAATATCTCTAATATCAGGTAGGTCTGGGTCAAGACAAATAACACAAGGCCACTTTATGGAGGATGCCATTCTTATTACTCCTGTGAATTATCTAATCTCCATACTTAGGTGTGTTAAAACTATAACAGAAGTTTCAGTACAACTCGGCAAATGCACTTCAAAGAATCTCAGCTCAAAGATCATGGGGTTTAAGGGTCTTAGACTTAGTAGTATCTGAAAAGTGCCTCCTTGCCATCAGGCAAAAAAATCAGCTAACAGTAAAGTAAATAAAAAAATGAATATTCCCAGAAATAGTGGTCATGATCTAGACTATGGTCTTTACTGCACCAATTGTTTTGGCTCCTTGCAGAGGCAGATGAATCTGCACCTACATTTTGGTCTGGTGAAGCTATATTATCAACCAATAGGATATTTCACACCAAGGTGTAAAAAGAATGATTATGCACATGAGGCTTTCTTGGCAAATCACTGTGACTCTCAAGCAGGCTTGAAAATGGTTTGAATTGTGGAGAAAGAAACTTGTCTTTAGGAGATAGGTCAAGGTGAGGGTTCCCAGGCATGCTTTGAACTCCCCTCTTGTATTAATCTGTTTTATGTTGCTAATAACGCAATACCACAGAATAGGTGAACTATAAATAAATTAAGTATATTTTGGCTTACAATTCTTGTCCAAATTAGAGAGGTTATATCCTGTGATGAGCTTTTTACTTGCAGAGTCCCAAGGTAACACAGGTCATCATGTGGCAAGAGACAGGAAATGTGCATGTATGTATGTCTTAATCTTTTTCCCTTTTCTAAGAAAACCACCACTAGGGCTGGGGATGTAGCTCAGTTGGTAGAGTGCTTGCCTTGTATGCACATGGCCCTGGGTTCAATCCCCAGCACCACCAAAAAAAAAAATAACCAAGAAAACCACCACTATTAAATATGGGGCTCTCACTCGATGACCTTTATCTAATCCTAGTCTATGTTTCCATTCTTTCCACCCTCTTAATACCTCACAATGGGGCTACATTTCAAACCAAGTTTCTGTTGGGACAAACCATATTCATACCATAGCATTTCTGCTATCACAGCGGGGAACACTTAGGCCTTCTCATCATCTTTCCCAGATTTGGGACAGAAAGGGAAGATTGAGGGGTTGTTTCAAAGTTGCCAGCAGTGAAACATCAAAAATGGAATCAGTCTTTATTACCATAAAATGAAATATTTTTTAAATTTTTTATTTGTTCTAATTTGTTGTACATGACAGTAGAATGCATCTATACATTTTGATAGATCATACATAAATGGAGTGTAATCTCTGATTTTTCTGAAATACTTCCTAGCTATAACTCGGAATAAAATAATGATACATGCTGCAATAAAGATTGTCCTTTGAAACAGTATGTTAAATAAAAGAACCCAAACTCAAAAGGCCACATATTGTGCAATTTCATTTATATGAAATGATCAGAATAAGAAAATACATACAGAAGGATCCAAGATGGTGAACTAAAGGGAGGCTGCATTCCTTGTCACTCTGTGACTCAAGACTCAAGCAGAGGAAATACTGTTTCTCTCTGAAACTGCCCTCACTGCCCACTGATCTCCTATTCTTTGTTTCCCATTTGTCCACCACAATCACCAACCCTTTGCCAGTATATCACCCACCTTTCATGTGCAGATCACTCCCTGACCACAGCTGACCACCTGCCAGTTGCTGTTTGCCTGCCTTTTGCCTGCCCATCATCAGCATCACCTGCCACCCAACGTCCACCAGACAACTGCCGGGCATTTGTCTGAAGACCACCCAGAGACCACCTGCAAAGTGCCCACTGCTGGTTGCTGCCTGAAAGTCCATTGTGCAAGTACCCACAGGTTTGGTTACACATGCTACTGCCATCTTGAGACACTGGCCAGGGCCTAGGATTCCAGAACCAAGGGGCCTACAGGTTTGCCACACCCACCTCCACCATCTTGGGGCACAGTTATCTCAGTCTGGGAACATGGGGCAGGGCCTGGAAATCTATTGTTTTAGGGTACCTTCAGATCTGGTTGCACCTGAGGTCTTCCTGCAGATTGTGCTAGGGGCCACCATCCTCCAGCCTCATTGCAGGGTCTCTCCTTTGTGTGAACCCATCCCTAATGGTCTCTCTGAAAGTTGGAATGTCATTGAGATTTTGGGACTGCACCAAAGCAGAGCCTGGGGAAGCTGAAGAGACCAGGTCCATCAAATGGCAGCTGGGTCTACATGGGCCAGTCTGGGCCTGAGAAGCCTGTGGAAAGCTGGAGACTGGGAGCAGTTTGCCAGTGTGGTGGAGCATGGGGTGAAGAAACTGGAGAAAGCTGGGCTCTCTCCAGCTCAGTGAGTCCTGAAGTGCAGGGGGACAGAAGGGACTGGCTACAATGGGTGGAAAGAGTGGAAGAGGGTGTGAGGGCATCTTGCTATCAGCTCACCCAGTCTGGCACCCACTGAACTGGAGCTACCATTAATCTTCAGACAACACCACTTATCAGCAGAAAAGGGAAGCTGAGAAAATGTTTGAAAGCCAATAGAAGCAATTGGCAATTTTCCATTGAAACTTTCCTTTCCCCCCCCCTCATATCTCTACCATCTTTGAATCCAAATATTTTCCATGCATCGATTTATTGAAGAGTGGGATGTCTGAATAGTATATTACAGTTTTGTTGTGCATTCTTATTTTTTTTACTTTTTAAAAATTTGTATATGTTTTTTCTCTCACTCATCTGTCTCCCTGGATTCTGTCTCACTTCTCTCATACTACCAGACAACCTCTATTTATTCCTCCTTCACTCTTACTATAAATTTTTACTTCTGTCTTCTCTCCTTCTCCCTCATAAACCTCACATCTTACACTACTTCTATTCCATCTTTGCCCATCATTTGAAGTGGTAAACCCTTTTAGCAAACTTACTGTTTGTATTGTAGACAATAATTGAACACTTCATTTCTATTCATTGTGACAAAACTGTAGATGCCTTAATAGGAGCTATTCAGGTTAAGGTTGTATATTGTGTGCATTGGGTGTTGTTAATATTGGTCTCCCCCTTAATGGTGAGGCACTGGAAGCCTTCAGGGATACTATAAGACTATAGGGTAGAAACTGTACTGCCTCAGATCCATACCACTAAATGGGAAGACACACAAACAACATGAGAAAACAAGGGAACAAAGCACTTCAAACAAACCAAGATGTTCCAACAATAGAATCCATAGACAACACAGTAGAAGAAATGTCAGAGACAGAATTTAGAATGAGCATAGTTAAGCTGATCTGCAAAGTAAAGGATAAGGAGGGAAATCAAAGAGAAAATACAGGAAGTGAAAAATCACTTCAATAAAGAGTTAGAGATTGTGAAAAAAACATAAATCCTTGAAAATTCTTTAATCAATAAACCAAATTATAAACTCAATGGAAAGCATCACCAACAGACTAGACCACTCGGAAGACAGAACCTCAGGCAATGAAGACAAAATATATACTCATCAAAATAAAGTCAACCACATAGAGAAGATGGTAAGAAACCATGAATAGAACTTCCAAGAAATACACAATAACAAGAAAAGACCAAATTTAAGATTTATTGGAATAGACAAAGGTGTGGATATACAAAGCAAAGGAATGCATGATCTTTTCAATAATATAATATCAGAAAAATTTCCAAATCTAAAATATGAAGTGGAAATTCAACAGGAGGCTTACAGGATGTCAAAAGTACAAAATTACAGCAGACCCACACCAAGACAAATTATAATGAGAAAGACTAACATACACAATCAGGATAGAATTTTAAAGGCTCTGAGAGAAAAAAAATCAAATTACATTTGTGGGGAAACCAATTTGGATTTCAGCTGATATCTCAACTCAGACCCTCAACGCCAGAAGGTCCTGGAATAATACATATCAAACTCTAAAAGAAAATGGATGCCAGAGAGAATTTTATATCCAGCAAAATTAACCTTCAGATTTGAAGATGAAATAAAAACCTTCCATGATAAACAACAGTGAGAATTCACAACTGGAAAGCCTGCACTACAGAACATTCTCAGCAAAATATCCCATGAGGAGGAAATGAAAGAAAAACAATGAAAATCAGCAAAGGGAGGAAATAAAGGAAAATCAATCAAAGGAGAAACTAAGTCAAGAAAAAAAACAAAAATAAAACAAAATGACTGGGAATACAAATCATATCTCAATGATAACCGTGAATGTTAATGGCCTAAACTCATCAATCAAAAGACATACAATGGCAGATTGGATTTTAAAAAAAGACCCAACATATGCATATGCCACTGTTAGAGACTCACATCCTTGGAAAAGACATCCACAAACTGAAGGCAAAAGGTTGGGGAAAAACATACCATTCACATGGACTGTATGAATAAGCAGAGGTTTCCTTTTCATATCAGACAAAGTGGACTTTAAATCAAAGTAAGTCAGAAGGAATAAGGAAAAACATTTCATACTGCTTAAGGAAATCATACATCAACAAGGCATAACAATAGTGAACATATGTACCCCAAACAATGGAGCATCTATGTACATCAAATAAACACTTCTCAATTTCAAGAATCAAATAGACCACAACACAATAAGGCTAGGTGACATTAACATACCTCTCTCACACTGAATAGATCTTCCAAACAAACACTAAACTAAGAAACTACAAAACTAAATAATACAATCAATAATTTAGATTTAACAGAGATATATAGAGTATTCATCCATCATCAAGCAAATATACTTTCTTCTCAGCAGCACATGGATCCTTCTCTAAAATAGACCATATGTTATGCCACAAATCAACTCTCAGCAAATACAAAAAAAATACTGCCCTGCATGCTACCAGATAATAACAGAATGATACTAGAAATCAATGATAAAATAAAAAAAATAAACTACTTCAAAACTTGGAGACTAAATAGCATGCTACTGAATAACAAAGGGATAGCCATAGAAATCAGGGAAGAAATTTAAAAAGATACTTAGAGGTAAATGAGAACACCATAACAGCATATCAAAATCTCTGAAACACAATGAAGACAGTGCTAAGAGTAAAGTTCATTGCATTGAGTGCATTCATTAAATGAATAAAACATCAACAAATAAATTACCTAATATTACAACTCCAAGCCCTAGAAAAAGAAGAACAGATCAACACCAAAAGCAGTAGAAGATAGGAAATAATTAAAATCAGAACTGAAATGAATGAAATTGAAACAAAATTGCTTCCATGCTAGTTTTGGTCAACAAAAAATTGACAAAATGAAAGATTGGTTTTTTGAAAAAAAATGAATGAAATTGATAAACCCTTAGCAACACTAATGAAAAGAAAGAGAGAGAAACCCCAATTATTAAAATACATGACAAAAATGAAATGTCACAACAGACACTACTGAAATACAGAAGATAATTAGGAAAAATTTTGAAAATTTATAGTCCAATAAAATAGAAAAATCTCAAAGACATCAACAAATATCTAGACACATATAAACTACCCAAACTGAATCAGGAGGACATATACAATTTGAACAGGTCAATTTCAAGCAATGAAATTGAAGATGCCATCAAAAGCCTACCAACCAATAAGAGCCCAGGACCAGACAGATTGCTCAGCTGAGTCTACAAGACTTTCAAAGAAGAATTAACACCAGTACTCCTCAAATTATTCCATGAAATAGAAAAGGACGGAACCATTCCAAACTCCTTCTATTAGCCTAGTATCACTTTGATACCAAAACCAGACAAAGACACATCAAATAAAGAAAACCTCAAACCAACATCACTGATGAACATCAATGCAAAAATTCTCAATAAAATTCTGGTAAATTCCATATAAAAACATATTACAAAGATAGTGCACCACAATCAAGTGGGATTCATCCCAGGGATGCTGGTTCAACATAAGAAAATCAATAAACGTAATTCACCACATCAATAGACTTAAAGACAAGAATCACATGATCATCTCAATAGATGCAGAAAAAACATTTGAAAAAATACAGCACCTCTTCATGTTCAAAACACTGGAAAAACTGGGGAGAGTAGGAGCATAACTCAACATTGTAAAAGCTATCTATACTAAGCCCAAGGTCAATATCATTCTAAATGGAGAAAAATTGAAAGCATTCCCTCTAAAAACTGAAACAAAACAGGGATGCCCTTTCACCCATTCTATTCAATATAATCCTTGAAACTCTAGCCAGAGCAATCAGAGAAACACAAGAAATTAAAGGGATATGAATAGGAAAATATGCTCAAATTATCACTATTTGCCAACAACATGATTCTATATTTAGAAGCTCCAAGAAACTCCACCAGAAAACTTCTAGAACTAATAAATGAATTCACCAAAGTAGCAGGATATAAAATAAATACCCATAAATCAAATGCATTTCTATACATCAGTGATCAATCCAATGCAAGAAAAATTAGGAAAACTATCCCATTCACAATAACCTCAAAAAATAAAATACTTGGGAATCAACCTAACAAAAGAGGTGAAAGACCTCTACAATTAAAACTACAGAACACTAAAGAAAGAAATTGAAGAAGACCTTAGAAGATGGAACAATCTCCCATTCTCTTGGATAGACAGAATAAATATTGTCAAATTGGTGATACTACCAAAACTATTATACAGATTCAACACAATTCATATTAAAGTCCCAATGACATTCTTCATGTAACTAGAAAAAGCAATCATGAAATTCATTTGGAAAAATAAGAGACCCCAAAGTAGCCAAACCAATCCTTTCCAAGTAGAGTGAAGCAGGAGGCATCACAATACCAAACCTTAAACTATACTACAGAGCAATAGTAACAGAAATGCACGGTACTGGTACCAAAACAGACATGTAGACCAATGGTACAGAATATAAGACACAGAGACAAACCCAGATAAATACAGTTCTCTAATACTAGACAAAGGGACCAAAAACATACGTTGGAGAAAAGATAGCTTCTTCAACAAATGGTGCTGGGAAAACTGGAAATCCATATACAACAAAATGAAACAAGACCTCTATCTCTCACCCTGCACAAAAATCAACTTAAAGTGGAATAAAGACTTAGGCACTAGAATAGAGACCCTGCACCTAATAGAAGAAAAGTAGGCCCAAATCTTCATCATATCAGCTTAGGACCTGATTTCCTCACCAAGACTACTAAAGCAGAAGATGTAAAATTAAGAATCAATAAATAGGATGGATTAAAACTAAAAAGCTTCTTCTCAACAAAGAAAACAATCAATGTGGGGGATTCAAGATGGCGGGCTAGAGGAAGGCTGCATTCCTACTTGCTCCGTGGATTCCTACTTGCTCGGGATTCAAAACAGCAGGAATATGGCTCTCAACCAGATTTTATATTCAAATCACATATAAGGGGTCCCCAGTTGCCGCTCCAGTACCAACTCTGCCGGGCTGGGCTCGGCCCAGCTGCAGGCAGCTACCACCCGGGAGTGTCAGACCCTGCAGCTGCTTCGGAGTCACCGACCTGGGTCTGTGCCAGCCAGCAAGTGAGTGAGGGTCCCCAAGTGAGTGCAGGTCCACAGCAGCAGCTTTAGAGTCACTGGTCAGGCTCTGGCACCAGCCAGCAACCTCCCAGGCAGAGACCAACCATCTCAGGCTGCCTGGGGCCTCCTGCGGCTTCTGGAGAGGTCTGGCCGGGAGCCTCTGGGATCGCTGACTCAGGCGGGGAGTTGGGACCCCTTGGTGCCATTTTGCAGCTTCCCTGGCAGAGAGTGCCCATCTCAGGCTGCCTGGGTCCTCGCCCCGGCTTCTGGAGAGGTCTGGCTGGGAGCCTCTGGGATCGCTGACCCCGGTGGGGAGTTTGGACACCTCGGCACCATTTTGCAGCTTCCCTGGCAGAGAGAATCCGTCTCAGGCTGCCTGGGGATTGGAGTTGTGGCCGGTCGTCCAAGCCACTGTGCCGCGGCTCCTGGAGAGGTCTGGCCGGGAGCCGCTGGGGTCGCTGACTCCAGGGAGGAGCTTAGGGCCTTTGGCACCAGCTTACAGTGTCCCCAGGAGAGAGCAACCACCTGCCACCGCCTGAGCCCCCAGCAAGGAGTTCAGGCCAGCCTGGGCTCTCAAGCCCAGTGTCTCCATCACTGAATAGAGTTCTGTGACACCACCCAAACTTGGTCTAGTGCCCAGGTCCACACCCAGGCCCGGAGTCTGCCACCTTGCTGTATCTAATTGTCTATCACTAGGCAACACTAGGCTGCCTCTGCCCAGAAGCATTGATCATTCCCAACCTGGAGGTAGTGGGACAGCACCTTTCTTGGGTCACCGCTTGATCAAGCACCTCTCAAGCAACAGGTGAGTTACTGGAAATCTGCAGGGACACTTTAAGTCTTCACAGGGAAATTGTAATCCCTCAGATTCGCACTACTAGAGGGGAAGACACACGAGCACCATGAGAAAACACGGGAAGAAAGTGTCCCAATCAAACCTAGATGATACATCAAGAGATCCCAAAGACAGCATGGTAGAAGGAATGACAGAAAGGGAGTTGAGAATGTTCATAATTAAAATGATCCAAGAAGAGAATGATGTGACGAGAGAGCAAATTCAGGCTATGAATAATCAGCTAATAGAGCAATTGCAGGAAGCAAAAAATCACTTCAATAAAGAGATAGAAATTCTGAGAAAAAAACAAACAGAAATTCTTGAAGGAAACAAGGAAATGAAGGAAACAATAAACCAAGTTAAAAACTCAATAGAAAGCATAATTAACAGAATAGATCACTTGGAAGACAGAACCTCAGACAATGAAGACAAAATATTTAATCTTGAAAACAAAGTCAAACAAACAGAGAAGATGGTTAGGAATCATGAACGAAACCTCCAAGAAATATGGGACATCATGAAAAGACCAAATTTAAGAGTAATTGGGATTGAGGAAGGCACAGAGATACAAACCAAGGGTATGAATAATCTGTTCGAGGAAATATTATCAGAAAATTTCCCTAATATGATGAATGAGATGGAAAATCAATTACAAGAAGCTTACAGGACACCAAATACACAGAATTACAACAGATCCACATCAAGGCACATTATAATGAAAATACCTAACATACAAAACAAAGATAGAATTTTAAAGGCTGCGAGAGAAAAGCATCAGATTACCTACAGGGAGAAACTGATATGGATATCAGCAGAATTCTCAGCCCAGACCCTAAAAGCAAGAAGGGCCTGGAACAACATATTTCAAGCTCTGAAAGAAAA
>JAJEJO010049128.1:136039-166912 GCA_020662805.1 Glaucomys volans
AATCATGAAATTCATTTGGAGGAATAAGAGACCCAGAATTGCTAAAGCAATCCTTAGCAAGAAGAGCGAAGCAGGGGGTTTCACAATACCAGACCTTCAACTATACTACAGAGCAATAGTAACAAAAACAGCATGGTATTGGTACCAAAATAGACAGGTAGATCAATGGTACAGAATAGAGGACACAGAGACAAACCCACAGAAATACAGGTATCTCATACTTGACAAAGGAGCCAAAAACATGCAATGGAGAAAAGACAGCCTCTTCAACAAATGGTGCTGGGAAAACTGGAAATCCATATGCAGCAAAATGAAACTAAACCCATATCTCTCACCCTGTACAAAACTCAACTCAAAGTGGATCAAGGACCTAGAAATTAGACCAGAGACTCTGCACCTAATAGAAGAGAAAATAGGTCCAAATCTTCATCATGTTGGCTTAGGAGCAGATTTCCTTAACATGACTCCCAAAGCACAAGAAATAAAAGCACGAATCAATGATTGGGATAGAGTCAAACTAAAAAGCTTTTTCTCAGCAAAGGAAACAATCAGCAATGTGAAGAGAGAGCCTTCAGAGTGGGAGAAAATCTTTGCCACACACACTTCGGACAGAGCACTAATCTCCAGAATCTACCAAGTACTCAAAAATCTTTACACCACGAACACCAATAACCCAATCAATAAATGGGCCAAGGAAATGAACAGACACTTTACAGAGGAAGATCTACAAGCAATCAACAGATTTATGAAAAAATGTTCAACATCACTCGTTATAAGAGAAATGCAAATCAAAACCACCTTAAGATTTCATCTTACCCCAATTAGAATGTCTTTTATTAAGAATACAGGCAACAACAGGTGTTGGCGAGGATGTGGGGAAAAGGGTACACTCATACATTGCTGGTGGGAGTGCAAGATGGTGCAGCCACTCTGGAAAGCAGTGTGGAGATTCCTTAGAAAATTTGGAATGGATCCACCATTTGACCCTGCTATCCCACTCCTTGGCTTATACCCAAAGGACTTAAAATCAGATTGCCTCAGTGATGCAGCCACATCAATGTTCATAGCTGCTCAATTCACAATAGCTAGATTATGGAATCAACCTAGATGCCCTTCAGTAGATGAATGGATAAAGAAACTGTGGTATATATACACAATGGAATATTACTCAGCCATAAAGAAGAATAAAATTATGGCATTTGTAGGTAAATGGATGATGTTGGAGACTGTTATGCTAAGTGAAATCAGCCAATCCCAAAAATCCAAAGGCAGAATGGTCTCTCTGATAAATGAATGATGATGCCTAATGCAGGGGGGAAGGGTGGCAAGAATGGAGGAAGGATAGATAGCATAGAGGGAAGGGAGGGGTGGGGGCGGGGTGGGGGTAAAAATAATAACAGAATGTGTGACAGACATCATTGCCCTGTGTACATGCATGAACGCACAGATGGTGTGACTCTACTTTGTGTACAACCAGAGAAACAGCAGCTGTACTCCATTTGTGTTCAATGAATCAATAAGTAAATAAAAAAAAAGAAAACAATCAATGTGAAGAGAGAGCCTACAGAGCAGGATAAAATCTTTACCACTTGTACCTCAGATAGAGCACTAATCTCCAAGGATATGCAAAGACCTCAAAAACATCACTAAAAAAACCCAAATGACCCAAACAATAAATGGGCTAAGGAGCTGAACAGACACTTCACAGAAGAAGAAATACAATCAATAAACAAATACATGGAAACATGTTCATCATCTCTTGCAATTAGAGAAATGCAAATCAAAATGCAAATCAAAAGTACTCTAAGATTTCATCTCACTCCAAGTCTCAATGGCATTAAGAGTACCAGGAATAATGAGTGTTGGCGACGATGTGGAGGAAAAGATACACTCATATCTTGCTGGTGGACTGCAAATTGGTGCAACCACTATGGAAAGCAGTATGGAGATTCCTTAGAAAACTTGGAATGTTACCACCATTTGACCCAGCTATCCCACTCCTCAGTTTATACCCAAAGGACTTAAAGTCAGTATTCTACAGTGATGCAGGCATATCAATATTTATAGCAGCTCAGTGCACAATAGCTAACCTATGGAACCAACCTAGATGCCCTTCAATAGATAAATGGATAAAGAGAATGTGGTACATATACACAATGGAATATTACTCAGACGTAAGGAAGAATGAATTGGTGGCATTTGCAGGTAAATGGATGGAGAATATCATGCTAAGTGATATAATCCAAACCCCCAAAACCAAAGGCAGAATGTTTTCTGTGATAAGTGGATGCTGATCCATATTGGAGTGGGGAATGAAGGGACTTTGGATTGTGCAGAGAGGAGTGAGGGGAGGGCAGGTAGTGTGGGGATGTAAAGGATGATGGAATTAGATGGACGTTATTACCCTATGTACATGTATGGTTACAGTACTGGTGTGCCACTGTACCATGTTCAGTCAGAGGAAGGAGAAGTTGTGCTCCATTTGTGTACAATATGTCAAAATGCATCCTTCTGACATGTATAATTAATTATAAAAAATTTAAAAAGGAAAAAGAAAATACATAGAGACAGAATGTGAAATAATGGTTGTCAAGTTCTGGTGATCTGGGTAGGAGTGACTGCTAATGGGCATTATGTTTCTTTTCAGGGTAATGAAAAATTTCTGAAATTAAATATTGATAATGCTGGCACAGAACTGAGAAAAGACTAAAATGTGTTAAATTTTACTCTTCAACAATTTCAATCTCTAGTTTGTGAATTATATTTCAATAAAAAGTCACGTTGAATTCCTATTTAAACATAACAGGCTAAATTGGCATAAAACATAGCTAAAGAAGGTGGATATATCTAGATAATAATCTTGAAGAACCTGTTTTACTTATTTTTGAAATCGGAGTGTATGACTGATAGTGCCCATATAATACACACCTTAGAATGTACAAGTGATATATAAACTCATCTATTCATCCAGTCTTTGCTGAACATACTTTATGTTCCAATCACTATAACAAAAAATACTGTTGGCTTATAAATTCAATCCTATGCTTATTTATAAATAAGAGAAACAAAAATATGTTCTCCTTTCCATGGAAAGAAATTCAGAACATGAGGAAAGAAGATGGTGGATTAGAGGAAAGGCATACTTCCAGTAGTTCCTCTGCACCAGACTTATAAAACAGGAAGACTGCTCCCAGCGAGGTGGATAACAAAGGGAACTGACTGATACTTTATTCTGGACTGTCAAAGAAACTATAGAGACACAGAAAGTCAGAAACTTTGAACAGAATATAAGAAATGATTTGTTAGTGATGTGCCACCTTTGCTGGCAACCACAAGGGTGGTCAATGAAGGGAGGGGGGAGAAGAGCAAGAGAGAGGAGATGGTGTGGTGGATGACATCAAAAACAAAAATAAATTTAAAGAATTTTAAATTTTATCTATGGGTAACCTGTGGATTAGAAAGAGAGGCTGATCTTAATGAACACAAAGTTGATAGAAAAGGTGGGTCAGTGAAAACAACACAAAACTGATTACTAAAATGTTCAATGAAAAGAAGATTTGTGAATAAATTAAGAGAGCAAATACAGGAAATGAAAAACTATTTCCATAAAGAAATAGAAATATTTTTAAAAATTAGAACTCCTGGAAGTTAAAGACACAATGAGTCAAATTAAAAATTCACTTGAAAGCATCACCAACAAATTAGATTTTATATAAAACAGAACTTCAGTGCTTGACAACAGAACCTCAGATGTTGAAGACAGGATGCATGAGTTGAGTACACAGAATATAATAAATGCATACATAATAGAACATGACCAGAATACATGAGAACTCTGGAACATCATCAAGAGACCAAACCCGAGAATTAAAGAAAAGCTAACACCAGTCTCTCTCAAATTAGTCTATGAAATTGAAAGGTAAGGAACACTCCCAAATACATTCTATAAAGCCAGTATAACCCTTATGCCAAAATCAGGAAAAGACACATCAAGGAAAGAAAACTATCAAGCAATATCCCTGATGAACAGATCTGCAAAAATTCTTAATAAAATATTGGCAAAACACATCAAGAAGATAAAACATAGTGATCAATGACTTTTATCCCAGTGATGCAAGGAATACAAGGGATCAAATCAATTAATGTAATTCACCACTTTAATGGAATTAAGAATAATAATCACATGATAATTTCAGTAGATGCTGAAAAGATCTTTGATAAAATAACACAACACCCATTCATGTTAAAGGCACTGGAGAATCTAGGGATAGAAGGAACTTACCTCAACATTATAAAGGCTATCTATGACAAATACAAAGTCAACAAAGTACTGAATGGAGAAGAACTGACAGCATTTCCTCTAAAAACAGGAACAAGACAAGGATGTCCACTCTCCTCACTTCTATTCAATACAGTATACTTCTGTTAAAAAAAGTAGCCAGGAAAATAAGGAAGAGAAGGAAATTAAAGGGATACAACTAGGAAAAGAAGAAATCAAACTCTCTCTAGACATGATCTTTATATCTAGAAGATCCCAAATACTACCATAAGACTTCTAGAGTGAATAAATACATTCAAAGTTGTAGGATACAAGATCAACACGTATAAATCCATAGCTTTCCTATACTCCAATGGTGATTCTGCTGAGGAAAAATCAGGAAAACCATTCCATTCAAAATAATCTCAAAAATGAAATTAATTTCAACAAAGATGTGAAAAATATCTAAAATTAATACTATAGAGCACTAAAGAAGGAAATTGTAAAAGGTATTAGAAGATGGAAAGACCTCCAATGTTATTGGATAGGCAGAATTAATACTGTCAAAATGACCATATTACTAAAAGCGATATACAGATTCGATGCAATCTCCAGCAATGTACTAATGATATTCTTTACAGAATTAGGGAGAAAAGCCCTAAATTCATTTGGAAAAATAAGAGACCCACAGTAGCCAAAGCAATACAAAGCAAGAAGAGTGATGGAGGAGGCATCACAATACCTGATCTAAAATTATAGTACAGAGCTGTAGTAACAAAAACGGCATGGTTTTGGCATCGAAGTAGACATGAAGACCAATGCAACAGAAAATAAGACACAGAGAATAATCCACATACTTACAGCCATCTGAAACTTTACCAAGGTGCCAAAAATATATGTTGGAGGAGAGATAACCCTTTTAACAAATGGTGTTATGAAAACTGGATATCCATACATAGAAGAATGAAACTGTTTCTGTCTCTTATCTTGCATAAAATTCAAATTGAAATGAATATAAGACTTAGGAATTGGACCAGAACTCTTGCAACTGCTAGAAGAACACTTAGGTCAACACACTAACATACTTGGTGCTGGCACCAACTTTCTTAACAAGATCCCTAAAGGTAATGACATAATACCAAGAATTAGTAAGTGGGATGCCATCAAATTTCAAGCGTACTGCACAGCAAAGGGAATTATTAAGAGGGTGAAGATAGAGCTACAGAATGGGAGAAAGTCCTTACCAGCTGCTCTTCTGACAGAAGATTAATATCCAGAATATATAAAGAACTCAAAAAAACTTTACAACAAAAAATAACCCAATCAATGAATAGCAAAAAAATAAACAGAAATTTCTCAAAAGAAGAAATACAATGAAAAATCTTCAGGCTGCTTCTCACTCTCAAGACAGCCTGCTTTCTCCCTTGAATGTGTATCCCACCTTCCTAAATAAACCTCTGTCTAGGTAAAAATATATTCAAAATATTTAAAATCAGGGAAATGCAAATTGAATCTACATTAAGACATCATCTCACTCCAGTTAGAATGAAAATTATTGAAAACACAAACAACAATGAATGAGGGTAAGGTTGTGGGGAAAAAGGCACACTTGTTCATTGTTGGTGGGATTGCAACCCAGTAGAACCACTCTGGAAAGCAGTATGGAGATTCCCCCAAAATGCAGGAATTAAACAATCATATGGTCCAGCTATCCCACTCCTTGGTATTTATTCAAGAGAAGTAAAATCAGCATACTATAGTTATATAGCCATCTAAGTGATTATAGCAACACAATTCATAATAGCCTAATTATGGAATTAACCCATATGCCTATTAATAGATGAATGGATTAAGAAATTGTGATATATATACACACACACAATGGAGTTTTTACTCAATCATGAAGAAAAATAAAATTATGGCATTTGCCAGTAAATGGATGGAAATGGAGAGCATTATGCTAAATGAGAAAAGCCAGTCCCAGAAAATCAAAGGTTCAATGTTTACTCTCATATGTGGAAGCAAGAGCAAAGTAAAGGAAAGAAGGAGAGGAAGATCAGATATTATAAAGCTATAGGGAAGTTCAGTAGAGTAGAAATTGAGTAGAAGAAAGAGATCCTGAGGGAGAGAGAAGGGATGGGAAAGAGAAGGAAATGATGAACAAACTTTTAAAAAATTATGCTCTGTGCATATATTAATATATCACAGAAAATTTCACCTTTATGTATAAGTAGAAAGAACCAATCAAAATAAACAAAGAGATGAGGGAGAAGAACCTAAGTAGAGAAAGGAGAAGGGGGAAGAAAGAAGGGGAGATAAAAGTGGGGCAATGTGAACTGAAATAAAATTTCATGCATGTATGATTTGGTTGGAATGAACCCAATTTCTATGTATAGCTATAATGCTCTAGTTACAATAAAAAGAAATTCAGGGATAGGGATATAGCTCAGTTGGTAGAGTGCTTGCCTCTCAAGCACAGGGCCATGGGTTCCATCCCCAGGATCGCAAAAAAAAAAAAAAAAAAAAAAAAAAGAAAGGAAAAGAAAAGAAAAAAATTCAGAACATATCAAAATATATTAGGAAGAGATAAAAAACAACATTCCAATGATCAACATTTTTTAGTGCACTCTTCTATATTTTTCAAATATGACAGATACACACATACCACATCGCAAATATATTTAGAAAAATGCATAGAAGTACCAGATAGTTTGAAACTCTTCTTTTTGCCTGACAAAAGGTGGTACATAGAATTTCATTTCAAATAATATACTTATATCATCATTGTTAAAATTTTTAATTAAAAATATCATCTATATTAAAAGTGTATAAATTATTGAGTTCTCACAAATTGAACCAAGCTGTGTAATAATTGTCCGGAAACATTACAATCTCTCCTGAAACACCTCCTTAAACCCCTTTCCCATTACTATTACCTCAAGGATAGTCATTATCCTGACTTGCAACACTGTGCACTATATTTTCCTGGTTTAAAAAGTTACATAAACTGGATTTAACCAAGGTAGAATAGTCCCTTTTCTCCTCCCTATTACAACTAATGGATACTACATATAACTCAACCAACAGACATTGGAACATTCATAACAGTGGAAAGAAGGCAGAAAGAATAGGGACTTGGGACTAGAGGAACAACACAGAAGTGAGTTCCCTGAGTTTCCTTATTGCCTCCTGCACGTGAAGGCCAGAGTGGTACAGAAGCTTCCAATTCATAACTACCAATAGCCACAAGTAAAATTCCAATGAAAGACTATTTCCCATAGATAAAGAACTTGGAAAAGGGTGGTTTAGTAACATGAAACTTCTGGCCATTCAAACCTTACTCCCGACAAACCACTAGAAAAACCATAGGGCACCAATTCACCCACCTCCCCTATGGTTTCAGTATGGTTGAACAAGGAGCTAATCTACCCTATTCCATCTTCACCTCACAGAAACAAATGGCAATGTTCCAATTCCCATCCAATTGTGGCAACATGGCCAGGAAAGGAGCTATTTCCATCCTCCAACTGGTAGAAATCATATGGCAATCTGATTCCCCTCCTAGGATAGTGTTAGCAGGACAGAATGAAGACCTTAGTTTTCATGCCCCACTGGAAAGAATCCGGTGATTCTCATATTTCTCTGACTTGGTAGAATGGTGGGGTAGAGTAGGCAGCTAATCTTCCATTCCCCATCCATCAGGAACAAAAACCCTGCTGCTCCAATTCTGTCAGGAAAGTCAGCAGGGTCCAGCAGCAAGCTGAGCCTACACCCTCACCCAACAACAATGAGACTTAAAAAGGTGCTCAAAAGTGATACCAGTCATCACGAGACTTGACAACTTCCCCATTGGGGCCCAGCAGGTAGAGGAGTTTCTACCCCTACCTGCATCAATGAGACAGAATAAAGTAATGCAAGCACTTCCTTTTTACCCCATCCCTGGTGTCAGTGGGAACCCATGAGGAAATGAATCACCACATCTATCCCTCAGCAATAAGACGGAATGAGCTGGTATAAACCATTGCTAGCTATCACCTCTGTCTCTCCTCCCCACCTACAAAAGAGCATCCAGTGATAGAAGACAGCCAAGTATGCTTCCTGATCTTACAGATATCACCAACGAGGATCAGTTAGGAAGCTCAACAGCACTGCACTAAGTGAAGGAATCAGGCCAGAATATCATTTAAAGGATTTGCATTAGGGTTCTCTAGAAAAAGAGAATCAAGATGTTAAAAGGGGATTTATTAGATTGGCTTACATGATCAGAAGTTGGATAGTCCACCCTGGCCATCTGCAGGCTGGAGAGCTGGAGGAACCAGTAGCTGTGCAGTCCAAGAGCTATGAAGCCTCAGAACAAGAGGGATCAAGGGTGCTACCCTAGTTTGAGAGCAAAGGATTCTGGTAACTCCCTGAAGAATCACTGGCAAGATCTACTTTGGAAGAGTGAAGAAGTGATATTGTAGCAGCAATCAAGAACCCATTCAAGAAAAATCAAGCTTGCATCTGCTGCTGCTTCCATGTTCTTCCAACTTTTATTCCATCCAAGCTACAATCCTATTGTATGGTGCTGCCCACACTTAGAGAGGGTCTCCTCTTCAGTTTGCTATCCCACATGCCAATCATTCCTAGACAAACCCTCACTGACACACCCAGAAGCCTCTCAATCTTCGATATGTCTTAATCCAATCAAGTTGACAATTCAAATTAACAATAACAGGATTCATAGAACCTTTCATTAGAAATGAAGGTCAGAAAAGTAAACCAGGATTTATATGCTAAACCAAAACAAGGGAAACCTGTGTTAAAAACAGAAAATTTTGGGGCTGAGGATATAGCTCAGTTGGTAGAGTACTTGCCTTGCAAGCACAAGGCCCTGGGTTCAATCCCCAGCACCACAAAAACAAAACAAAACAACAACAAAAACAAAAAAACAAAAAACCCAGAAAATTTGGATGGGATCAGTAGTCTCAATACAATAACCAAAATATTCAGGATTTAATAAGAAATTACTTGTCCTGGGTGTGGTGGCACACACATGAAATCCCAGCTGCTTAGGAGGATGAGGTAGGAGGATCAAAAGTTCAAGGCCAGCCTCAGCAACAAAGCAAGGACCCTGAGCAACTTAGTAAGACCCCATCTCAAAATAAAACATAAAAAGGACTGGGGATGTGATTCAGTGGTTAAATGCCCCTGGGTTAAAAAAAGAAAAAAACTTGTCAAACTAACAACCAGGATATTCACAGTGTGAATGAGAAAAGATAATCAACAGAAGCCAACACCAAGATAAATCATATTGGAAATACGTGAAAAGGATTTAAGGTGGGCATATAAAAATAGTCCAAAAAACAATTATAGATTCCCCTTAAAAATGAAGAAAATCTAAAAAATTAAATGGAAATTATGGAAAAAGAAAACTAAAATAGAACTGAAAATTATAATAATTGAAGTTAAAAACTTGCCAGATGGGCTCAGTAGTAGGATGGATGTAACAGGATAGAATCAGTGAACTTTAGGAAAAATTAATAGAATTTATCCAATCTGAACAGACTGAAAAAGTGAAGAGTTTCATGGGCAATATACAAGAGATAACTTCTGTTCAAGAAAGTAAGACTGATTATCTAAAGAAGTAATGGAAGTAATATCTCAAATTTTATGAAAGGCCCCTGTGGATTTAGAAGTTGAATGAACCACTTATAGATAAACCAAAAGAAATCCATGCTAAGGAATAGCATAACTTCTGAAAATTAAAGACAAAAAAAATCTGCAAAGCTACCAGAGAGAAAATGATATACTGGCTATTTTGTTATTACCCATGATGCATGGGAGTGCATATGTATGGATTAATATACCAATTTGAAAAACAGTGTGTTTTCATTGGAAAACATGGACACTAAAAGGAAGTGCTACAACTTATCAGGAGTGCTGATAATTGCCAAAAGAAATGCACTCTTGGCAATTATCAAGAATACAAGTAACAATAAATGTTGGTGAGGATATGGGAGAAAAGGTACACTCATATTGCTGGTGGGACTGCAAATTAGTGCAGTCACTCAGGAAAGCAGTATGGAGATTCCTCAGAAAACTTGGAATAGAATCACCATTTGACCCAATTATCCCACTCATGGGCATATTACCCAGAGGACTTATAATCAGCATACTATAGTGATGTGGCCACATCAATACTTATAGTAACTCAATTCACAATAGCTAAACTATGGAAACAACCCCCCTTCAATAGATGAATGAATAAAGAAAATGTGATATAAATATACACAATGGAGCATTACTCAACCATAAAGAAGAATGGCTCTAGGACATTTTCCCATAAATGTATGAACTGGAGACTACTGTGCCAAGTGAAATAAGCCAATCTCAAAAAACCAAAGACCAAATGTTCTCTCTGATATGTGGATGCTGATTCACAGGAAGCTGGGGGGAGGGAGGAGGGAAGGTTCACCAGATTGGATGGGGGATAGTGGGAGGAAGGGAGGGAATCTGGGAATGGGAAAGATAGTAGAATGAAGCAGACATAACTTTCCTATGATCATATATGAATGCACAACCAGTGTAATTCCCCATCATGTACACTGACAAAAATGGGAAGTTTTACTCCATGTATGGATGATTTGTCAAAATATATTCTACTGTCATGTAAAACTAAAAAGAACAAATAATTTTTTTTAAAAGAAAGAAATGCATTCTTGCTGGGTGAGGAGGTGCATGCCTGTAATTCCAGCTATTTAGGAGACTGAGGCAGGAGGTGACAAAATTGAGGCCAGCCAGAGTAATTTAGGGAGACTCTGTCTCAAAACAAAAAATAAAAAAAGAACTGAGGATGTAGCTCAGAAGCAGCACATCCCTGGGTTCAGTCTCCTATACCACAAAATAAATTTATATTTAAAAAGAAAATAGAATAAGAAAAAGAAAGAAAACTCTCAACCATTAATTCTATATCATGAGACAATGCATCATAAATGAAAGGAAACTAAAGCAATCTCAGATGACAGAAAACTATCTGATTTGTTGTAGCAAACCTAACCTTAAAAATTGACTAAAAAATTCTTCAGAAAGATAGAAAATGATAAAAGCAAGAATTGCGGAGAAAGAGGAAGGAAAAAGGAACTTTAAAATGAGCACCAATATGAGCTGAGCATGCGGGCTCATGCTTGTAATCCCAGGAGCTCAGGAGGCTGAGGCAATAGGATCGCAAGTTCAAGGCCAATCTCAGAAACTTCATAAGGCCCTAGCAACTTATTGAGACCTTGTTGAGTGCCCCTGAGTTTAATCCCTGACACAATAAAAAAAAAAAGCTCCAAGATGAATGCATAAAATAGTGTATCTTTCACTTTCACTTCTTAGTTTTGCTGGTAATAAGATGGAAACAAAAGCCATAACCCTCAAGACCATGGCATTTTAAAATGTGAAGTAAAGGGGCCAAAATGGTAAGTGAGATTTACACATTTCACTCAAAGTGGTCAAAGGTCTATACTAATTGACTGGGGTAACTCCCACTTGCATTTTTTTTCCCCAGAACAACCACTAAGAAAATTGTACCAACTAATACAATCAAAAACACTAAAAAGAAATCAAGAGGAAGTCCTAAACTCCTCAAATTACCCAAAAAAGGCAAAATGGAAATTTCAAAAAACAAGAGCTACAACGAATAAACAGGAAACAAGCAATAAAATGATAGACTTGCTAACACTCCTTAAAAGTTCTTGTATAACTTTGAGAATTTTATCCATTACGTGTAAAGTATTAAATTTGTTTCCATAGAGTTCTTCATAGTATCCTTTAATCTTCATTTTAGTGACTATGAGCTCAGAAGTTATTAACCCTCTTTTATTTCTGGTATTATACCTTTTCTACTTTCTTGGTTGGCTAGGGGTCTATCATTTTAATTTGTATTTTCAAAGAATGAGTTTTACATTTCCTTTTAACTTCTTTGTTTTCCTTTTTTGTTTTTATGGACTTCTGCTCTATTTTTATTTCTTCAATTCTACTCTATTTGAAGCTTGAATTATTCTTTATTTTTAAAGATTTTTCTAAGATGGAAGTCTAGGTTTTGAATTTAGATATTTATTTTTTCTAATATATGGATATTGTATTCTAATTTCCATCTAACTACTACTTTACCAGCATTCCACAAACTATAATAAAGTTTTATTTTTAATAGAGTATTTTAGATGAATTCTAGGTTTGCAGAAAAAAATAAGAAGGTAGTTCAGTGATACCATACATCTTACATATACTTTCCCTTATTTTAACATTCTATGTTATTATGTTCCATTTGTCACAAATAACGATCCAATATTAATATATTATTATTAAATATTTTCACAGTATGCATAGATACATAACTATATATAAATATAAACATTTACATATTCATGTTTATAAATATATATAAATTTATATTTATTTATACTTATATATGTACATAAATATATTCATATATTTCTTAACCTAACATCCTTCTTATGTTCCAGGATACTTCATTACATTTGATTGTCATGTCTCCTTAAGTTACCTTTGTCTGGGGCTGTTTCTCAGACTTTGCTTGTAAGATGACCTTGATAGTTTAGAGGAGTAATAGTCAGGTGTTTTGTATGAGGTCTCCCAATTGGAGTTTGATGATTTTCACATGATAACGCCAGGTTGCATGTTATTGGGAGGAATCCCCAAAGGTAATTTGGCATGTTTCACATCATATCAAGAATACATACTGGGGGCTGGTGTTGTTGCTCAGCAATAGAGCACTTACCTAGCCTGCGTGAGGCACTGGGTTTGATCCTCAGCACCACATAAAAATGAATAAATAAAATAAAGGCATTATGTCAATCTACAACTAAAAATATTTTTAAAAAATACATACTATTCATATGATTTGTAATTGTTGATCTCAGCCTTGATAACCTTGCTGAGATAGCATTCAACAGATTTCTCCATGGTAAAACTCTCTCCCTTTCTACGTTTTGCTCTTTGAAGGAAGTGACTGTTTACATCCCATGTTTAGAGGGGGAGCTATGACACTCTTCATTGAAAGCTTCTGCAGAAATACATCTACACAAATTACTTGATCATCTCTCTCCATTTATTAATTCATTCAGTCCCTTGTTTACATCAGTGTGGACTTAGTATTTATTTTGTACACTGGGTTATAATTCAATACTATTTATTTTGTTGCTCAAATTGTTCCAGCTTTTACCATTATAAGCTCTTTTGACTGTCTCCAAGGCTTCATTGACAAGTGTTTGGGGTTTTGTTTTTGTTTGTTTTTTATGTTTCACTTTTAGAACTTCCTTACTTTCTGGTGCTCCAAGACCTTCCATGCCCATCTCATGCACTTCGTGCCCCAGTCTTCGAAACATCCTTTGCTTAAAGGTGCCCTGACTTCTTTTACTGGAGAAGAGTATTACAAAACAAGATGTGGGTGCCTAGGAGTGCTCTTCACTACTTGAGTGATCTTTCTTTTAGTTTCAACAAACAGAAAAAAAATGTGTTTATAACAACTCATGTATACAACAATATCAAAAATGTTTCTTTATATAATCATCTGTATTTATATTAAGCCAAACATGTTCACACTGATATCTTCAATACTAATCCATTGTCACACAGATCATTCTAGTCTCTTCCCCTTGCTCATTTGTAAATTTACATTCCTACAATAATAAATGTATTTTCTGCCTGTATGGATGTATAACAATATTAGAATTATTAATCCATATCCCTCCTAAGATACAACTTCATCAAATAGAGTACAGTGCTATGGGCAGTTATATTTGTCTTTATTCTCATAGACTCAACTTATTTCCAGAGTTATTTAAGTTAGCAGCTTGACTTACACTTCAGTGAAGTGTTTTCAAACATTTGTAATAGTTTTAGATAGTTCTGTCCCAGTCTGTGTTCCTTTGTGTAATTCCCTGACCTAAATAATTTTGTTTTAAATTTATATTCATGCAGGTTTACTCTTGAGGTAGTGAAGTTCTATGATTTTTTATGAATTTGTATTGTCATATGTCCACCAATAGAGTATTATACAGAATAATTTTTGCAATCCTAAAAACCCTCTCTTTATCACCCTTTTCCCACCTCTGAATTCATGGCAACCACTTACCATTTCACTGTCTCTATAGATTTTCCTTTACTCTAATGTCATATATTTGAAATCATATAATGTGTAGTCTTTTTAGACTGGCTTCTTTTTTTTATGGTGCTGGGGATTGAACCCAGGGCCTTGTACTTGCCAGGAAAGCACTCTACCAACTGAGCTATATCCCCAGCCCAAGACTCGCTTCTTAAACTTAGCAATATGCATTGAAGGTACTTCCATTTCTTGCAATGATTTGATAGCTCATTCTTTTTTCACTGCATAATATCTTCTGTTATATGAATATACCAGTTTCCTTATCCATTCATTTATTGAATAGCTGGTTGCTTCCAGTTTGGAGCATTTAGGAATAAACCTGTGATAAACATTTGTGTACAGGTTTCTGTTTGAACATATGGTTTCATATTAATTGCTAAATACCTAAAGGTGTGATTTCTGTATCTTTTAAGACTTTGTCTAGCTGTGTCAGAAACTGCCAAACTGTCATTCAAAGTGGGTGATCGTACCATTTTATATTCCCAAAAGCAAAAATTGAACTTCTTTTTCTCCACATCCTTGCAGACATATGGTATTGTCAACTTCTTGCGTGTGCTGGGGAATGAATCTAGGGCGTTGTGCATGCCAGACAAATGCTGTACCACTGAGAGCTTTGTGTGTGTGTGTTTTAATCTTTCTAAGAACATAACTGTATTTCATTGTAGTTTTAATTTGCAATTCCCTCATGACGATTTATACTGAGCATATTTTCATATACTTTTACCAACTGTATATCTTTTAGCCTGTGATCTGACCTCAGAAATGGACATCATTTGCTGAAATCTTGTCATATACAAAATGATTTATTTTATATCCTCAAACTTCTCTGTTTTTCCTTCATCTTCTTTCTCTTCACCTTCTTGTTCCTTCTTCTCCTCCCCTCCTCCTCCTCCTGCTCCTGGTACTCCTCCTTCCCCTTTCGCCTCCACGTGGTTGAAGGAAGTCAAGAATAAGTGTCTGATAAGCTTCTCTCCGGGGCACATGCCTGTAATCCCAGCAGCTTTGCAGGCTGAGGCAGGAGAATCTCAAGTTCAAAGCCAGCCTCAGCAATTTAACGAGGTCCTAAGCAATTCAGTGAGACCCTGTCTCTAAATAAAATATTAAAAAATGGCTGGGGATGTGACTCAGTGGTTAAGCGCCCCTGGGTTCAATCCCTGGTAACTAAATAAATAAATAAAGTAAAATGCTTTAAAAATGGCTGATAATTTGATTACTTATTTGGCAAGGGAAAGACACACTTCATTTGGGCTTACACTGACAGAGTCATGGATACAAACTCGGATGAAAGTAATTGCTATGAAAGTAATTGCTATGTGCACTCTCACATTAACAAGAGACATTTCTTCTACTTTTATCTTGTATCTTGAGACAGTAATTCTCTGTCCATTTCTCTAGTCTACTTCCCCTGTATCCCTTCTTTGGACTCCCACTGTAGTCTGAATAGATTTGTATTTCAAGGTCTACAGTTCTTTTTTTGTTTTTTTTCACTTTTGTGTCTCCTTCGAACACAAGATTATAAAATCCTAATTGTAACAGACCACATTTCATTAGTCTTTATGTATCCAGGGTACAGAATACTTCTGGAAATAGGGTGGACATAACTATTTCATGTCATAAAAATTAATATTTTATAGAAACCACAGATAGGAAAAATATCCCCTTGCAATAGACTTGATATAATGGATACTATTTCTTCTTTTTTATTGGAGAATTACAATGATACATAATAGTGGGCTTCATTGTGATATATTCATACCTTCACATTGCATAATGTGGTCTTTTTTAACAGTTAGCTATCTTATTAACTGTCAATAGTAATTAAAAAATGAATATTAAATTTATTGTGGAAAAAAATATTTGCATTCATGAGTAAATGGAAATTTCATTGACTCTTTTCCATCTATTAGCATAATTTGGTCTTATTCATTCCCTCATACCTCCACTTTCTCTCCCCTCCCCCTTCCCCTAATCCCTTCCTCTGTTCCACCTCTCTCCCTTCTCTTTTCATGAGATTCCTTTTTTATTTCTTTTGTTTCCCTTGAACTTCAGAATATGAGAGAAAACACTCAATCCTTAAGTTTCTGTGTCTGGCTTATTTCACTTGGCAGGATGTTCTCCAGTTACATCCATTTACTAAGAAATGCCATAATTTCATTCTTCTTCGTGGTTGAGTAAAATTCTATTGTGAATATATACCATATTTGCCTTACACATTCATGTATAAGGGCACCTGAGCTGGTTCCATAACTTGGCTATGGAGAATTGTGTTGCTATGAACATGGGTATGCATGGGATGCTATTTTTGTAGGCACCATTTGTGTGGCTTTTGAGTATCATGTTCCAAGAAAACTACTAAGCAACTGTGAGGCTTTCTGGGGGAATCTCACTGACATTTTTTTTATAGCAGCCCCATGGTAACTGGCAAAGTTTTATCAAAAGCATTGCTTAGGAAGAATTTTCAGTAGCACCTCAGTCATTCCTGTAATAAAAGTTTAGTAATGACATGATATACACAGAATTAATTCTGATCTTTAACAATTTAATTTATATCATCTTTGACTCAAACTAACTTTAAAGGAAATTATACAGGCAAAATGTGTTATAGCAAATAGTTTAAAGTTTAATATATTGAAATATAATAAATATACAATTTCACATACTAAAAATGAAATATAAATAATGAATTTAATTGGCTTTCCCTTTACTTAGGAGTCTATAAACGGTTGTGCCACTTGATCTTCATAATTGCTTTTTAGAAATTTGAGTGCCACTCAATTCACTTTGCTCACTTATCCCTTGTCTGTAGGACACTCTAGAAAGCACAAATATAGAGAAAAGAACAAGCTCTTTAAAATAATCTGTATAATTATACTCTCAGTAAATTTCAAATATAAAATAATTAGTATTAATGCTTCTCACCATGCTGTACCTTAGATTTGTAGTTTATTGATAAAAGCATGTACCCTTTGAGAAATAGCTCCTATTTCCCTCCACTCCCCAGTCCCTGGAAACCACTAGTCTACTTTCTGTTACCAGGATTTCAAGTTCAGGTTTGTTTGTTTTTTTTTTAAGTTTGCACATATAATTGAGATCATGTAGCATTTGTTCTTCTATGTTTGGGTTATTTTATATACCATAGTGTCTTCCAGGTTCATCAATGTTGTCAAAAATGGCAGCACTTCCTTCTTTTTAAAGAGAAAATGATATTCCATTATATATTTATTCCACATTTTCTTTTTTTCTGTGCATCCTGCGTAGAATACTTAGATTGCGTCCATATTTCAGCTCTTGTGAATAGTGGTACAGTGAACACAGGCAGGCAGATATCTCTTCAAGATAGTGACATTGTTTCCTGTGCATATATTCTCAGAAAAGGGATTGTTGGATAATATGTTAGTTCTATTTTTTTTATTTTCTTGAGGAAGCTGCATACTGTTCTCCAAAATGGTTGTGCCAATATATATCCCCAATATGTAAGTGTTCCCTTTTCTCCATGTTTTGACAAAACTTGTAGTCTTTTGACTTTTTGATAATATTCTTTCTATCAGGTGTGAGGGGGATATTTCATTGCGTGTTTTATTTGCATGGTTCTCATAATTAGTGATATTGAGTACTTTTCATATACCTATTGGTCAATGTATATCTTCTTTGGAAATAAAAAATTTGGTCAAGAACTAGGGCCATTTTTTAAAGTGGGCTATTTATTTTTTGCTACTGAGTTATAACAGTTCCACTTGGAGATGAATTTTTTATCAAATATGTGACTTGAAAATAATTTCTTCCATTTCATAACTTGCCATTTCATGTGATTATTTCCTTTGTTGTGCAAAATTTATTAGTTTCCTGTAGTCCAACTTGTTTACCTTTGTTTTTTGTTGCCTGTATTTTTGGTGTTAAATCCTAATCATCATTTCAAAGAGGTTTGCATTTAAAGTGTCTATTTTATAGTAAGAATGGTCTTTTTTGTTAACAACAGGAAGTAGAGAAAGGAGGGGCTATGACAATTCTGGTTCCTGAGGCAGCATCCAGACACTCAGTTGCTGCTTTCTAAAAGCTTAAGTATTTTATCCATTGAGATTGTTTTTGTCTGATTTGTAAAATAAGAATCTAATTTCATTCTTTTGCATGTATATATCCATCTTTCCTATGATTACCTATTGAAAAGACTATCTTTTCCCCATTATGTATTCTATTCTTGATGTCCTTGTTAAAGATTAGTTAACAATATACATATGGATTTATTTCTGAGCTCTCACTTCTCCATCCATCTGTGTGTCTGTTTTTATGCCAGTACCATACTGGTTTGATTACTATAGCTATGGAATGTACTTGAGATTAGGGAGTATAATGCCTCAGGCTTTGTTTCTTCTCTTTGGTTACAAACAAATTTTAGGATTTTTTTTCTATTTCTGTGAAAAATGCCATTGGAATTTTGACAGGGATTTCAATGAATCTTTGGATTGCTTTGCATATTATGGACATTTTAAAAATATTTTCTCCAACATATGAACATGGCATATTCTTTCCATTTTTGGATATTGTATTTCTTTCATCAATGTCTTATAATTTTCAGTGTACAAATGTTTAACTCCATTGGTTAAATTTATTCCTAAGTTTCATTCATTTTGATTCTATTACAAGTGGAATTGTATTTTTAATTTCTTTTCTAGATAGTTCACTGTTAATGTAATTTATATAGGTATTTTCTTTATGTCTATCCTGGAAGTTACATAAAATGAATCATAATTGTAAAAGTCTATTTTAAACTGCTTACAAGTTCATTTTTGTGAAAGAACTTTATACTTTTACCTCTCTTGCCCTCACATTACATACTTCTGATATCAAATTTTACATCTATCATTTTTCTTTTTATTTCTCCTCCACAAAATATTTTATGTACAATAGGAAATAGTAACTTTACATTGGAGTTACATGGTCTTAATCCATTCATGCTACAATAACAAAATACCCAAGTGTGGATAATTTATAAATAACAGAAATTTATTTCTCACAGTTCTGGAGTTTAAGACTCTAAGATAAAGTGCTCAAGGCTGTGTGTTGTCCACTTTTAATCCCAGAGGATCACAAGTTAGATGCCAGCCTCACAACCTAGCAAATCCCATCTCAAAATAAAATATAAAAATAGGACTGGAGATGTAGGTCAGGCAAGTTTGATGTTCTGGGTTCAGTCCCCAGTAAAAGAATAACAATAAATGGATGAGCGGGTTCAGTATCTTATAATGGCCTGATCCTTTCTTCTGAAATGGCTGCATTTTCTGGAGGTGACAAACACCCACATCCTCAACAGTAATGAAGGCAAAGAGGGTGAATTTCTTCCATTAAGCCTTTTATATGGACATCTAATCCTATTCCTGAGATCAGGGCCCTCTTGTCTCAATCACTGCCTAATGGCCACACCTCTTAATGCTGCTGCATTGAGGATTAGGCTTTAACTTGAATTTTGGAGTAGACACAAACATTCAAGCCATATTACATGGTAAATACAACCCTAATCTAACGATCAAATCTCATATTACCATTTGGAATAAATAGATAATATGTGCCAACTAATATGATTCACTGAAAGTATATTCCAGGCAAGACAACATAGGCTAAATGTAATCATGAAGAATAAAATTAACCCAGATTCACTCTAGTGAATCACCCATTCTTTTTAAAAAATGTTAAGGTCATGCAAGACAAAAAAATCTGAGGATTTGTTTCAGACTGAGGAAACTAAAATTGAAATAATTATGAAATACACTGTATGATCCTGGACTAGATCATTGACCAGAAAATTAGAAAACATTTGTAAATGACATTTCTGGGATAATTGGCCACACTTGAATAAGGTTTGCAAATGAGATAACTAATAATATTGTATCATTGTCAATTTCCTGCTTTGGAAATTATACCATATTTATGTAAGAAGATAGGCATATTTTCAGAAAATAATACAGAAGTGTTCAAGGATAAAATGATATGTTTGCAGCTTATTTTCAAATGGTTAGAAAAATATGTACATAGATGTACATGTATTTGTATGAAGAATAGAGACAGAGAGAGAAAGAGAGGCAACAAAAATATGTAAAATGTCAACAATCATGGCATTGAGATAAAATATAAAAGGGAGTACCTTGTAGTATCCTTGAAACTCTTTTGTACTTTTGAAATTATTTCAAGATAAAAGAATTTCTCTCCCAGAAAGGAATGTGGGCTCTGGATGCCAATTGGGTTAAAGTCCTTGTTCCTCCATTTATTAGCTGCATGATCACCGAAGAGTTACTTAATTTCTGAATTCAAGGCTTTTGACCTGTAAATGGGATAATCCATGAGTTGCTTTAGCTCCTAAAGCCATGGCAAATATTCAATGAGATTATGAGCATTGTTTTGGACAAGGAGCCATTCAATAAAGGTTAACTTTCATTAATGTTTTGGATATTTTATGCTTTTAATGCACATCATTAATTTAGACATTTCTGGCTCAAGGAACTTGAATCTAACGATGCTACTGAAAGATCAGACTGTTTGGGGGGCAAGTATTTTCTAAGTAAAAGGTAACATTTATCCTGATTATGATTGTTAATCCTAATACTTCTGCCCATAAATATTTCTGACATAATGTCTAGTCCCTTAACCATTCAATTAACTGCCAAAGTCCATTTATGGGGCTAGAACAACATATTCTCACAGTGACATCTAATATGCACTGAGGTATATATGTTGTCTATGTTGTATGAATAGAATTTAATTGTTTTTGATCCTTGCACAATGTATCAGTAATGGCATCTAACATTTGTTAAGATGCTACAGTATACCACACATACAATCTTGGAGAGTAAATTTTAAATCTATCTCTATTTCACAAAAGAATACATAGGCTCAGAATGGTAGAAAGACTTTCTCAGTCACAAAACCACTAAGAGGTAGCACATGAAATATCACACTGCAATACTCATGGCCTTGCTGTTATCCTGAACTATATTTTGTTCTTGCAATGTATCATTATGTGCCATTTTCCCAACTAGACTGTAGTTTCATCGAAGGTAGTGATCATGGTTCAGTCCTTGTGTGTAAGGTGACACCTATTTCACACCCAAGTATACCATAGGGACCCAAGTAATACTTGTTCTCTATTTAACCTGGGAAGAGGTTTTACAGTGAAAATCTAGGCGCCTCTAGAAATAAGTTAAAAATTTTGTTCTTAAAGTGTAAATGAAAAACTCAGAGCAAGAATGTGATTCAATAACATTTTTTAAAAAAGAAATAAGATATTTTAGGGTTGTTTACTAAGTGATAAACTATAAAGATCTGCTAAGTAAAGATACTAAAAAATGATGGCAGATACCTATATAGAGGGGATTTAGGGTTGTGGTCAGTAAGTGGGGACATAGTGGGCCCTGGGGTTTAGTTACATTTGATTTCACTGTTTTGGGTACTGTTAGTATAGATGTTCACTTTATAATTATTTATTGTTAAACTCTTTATATATATGTTATGCACTTGTATGTATGTATGTTTTATTTCAAAACTGAAATAACTTGGGAGGCTGAGACAAGAAGATCACAAGTTTGAGGTCAGCCTCAGCAAATTAGCAAGGCCTTCAGCAACTTAGCAATAAAAAATAAAAAGAGATGGAAGATGTGACTCAGTGGTAAAGCATCTCTGGGTTAAATCCCCAGTCAGAAACGAACAAAGAAAAAAAACTGAAATAAAAAACACAATGATAAGAATAGGATTTTTAGTAGGTCAGAGACACACCAAGATTTGAATAACATGACAACTTGAAGAATTTATCAGTCAAAAGAGGGCTGCTTGGTCATGGTCATTCAAACACTGGTAACACTCATCTAAGCACTTTGTGGCTAAAAGTTAAGCCTCTATCAAATAACTGAGTATTTGTGGTCCCATTGTCAAATCATTACCTAGTATGAGATGGAAATATTGGATGATGTTAACTTTGTGCTATTAACAAAGTGTATATATGTAAGATGTTAGCTCTTCTCCCATTTCCTGGCTTCTTGATAATCATTATCTACTTCTTTTCACTCTGCAATAATTGTGTACCAGAAATCAGCCTCCTTTCAAGCACACACACAGAAAAACAAACATACAATCAATATATTGATGTGTTTCGGGGGACATTGTGGTTGACTCCCCATTATCTATTCCACTCCCTGTTCACCTAAACCAGTCATGGCAATTCCTATATCCTTGAGGTAGATGCTAATTTGGGATTGGTTATGTAACCAAATTCAGTTCTACATGTTGGGATCTATGGTGAAGATATATCCCAGAAAGTACGATGTCACAGGTCCTGCCTCTTTCAAAAGGGACTCTTGTAGACATCTTTCCTTTTAATCTGTAAAGGTTACCATGCTCAGATTGGAGGTCTGGAACTTCTACAGCTATCTTGGGACCAATGTGATGAGAACTTGGCATTGAGCACAGTTGATAAAAGACAAAGAAAGAATCTGAAATTTTTCAATATAACTAAAGTATACAAAATAAAGTTTATTTAAAAATAAATCTGTATGTTTACTGGTCTGATGCATACAGATAGTTAAAAGGCTACTACAGTGAAGCAAATTAACATATCCATCATCTTACAGTTAACTCCCCTTTTTATTTTTGTGGCAAGAGCATATAAATTCTACTCATTTAACATGAATTCCATATACACTATAATTTTATTACCTACAGTCCTCATGTTATACATTAGATCTCTAGACTTGTTCATCCTACATATCTGCTACTTTGCATCTTCTGTCCTGTATCTCCTAATTTCCTCCCCACTCCCTGCCCCTGGTAGCCACTGTTTTGTTCTCTATATCTACATATTTAATCTTTTTTAAAAATCCACATATAAATGTGATTATGAGATATGTTTTTTTCTGTGTCAGGCTTTGTTCATTAGTTTTTTCCAAAAGAAGACATAAAAATGATGAAGAGGCATATGAAAAGGTGCTCAGCATTAATCATCAGGAAATGCAAATCAAAAGCACTATAGGATACCACCCTATACCCAGTAACAAAAAATATATTAATGTTTGTCAATAAAAATGTGAGACCTATTAAAAAATAAAAATTAAAATACCAAAAAAAAAAAAAACTCAGAAGATCACACGTGTATGTGAGGATTTAGAGAAATGGAAACTTTTCTACATTGCTGGTGGGAATTTAGATTGGTACAATCATTGGGGAAAATGGTATGGATGTCTCTAAATATGTTAAAAATATAGCTCCCATGTGACACAGCAATTCCTTTTGTGAACATACACACAAATAAAATGAAATCATCAGCTCATAAAGATAGCTGCGCATACACACGCGTGCATGCACACACACACACACACATACACACACACACACCATCTGCTGGAATTTTATTAAGCCATCAACAAGAATGAAATCTTGCTTTTTGCTAAAACATGGAAAGACTAGAGGATATTAATACTTAGAATGTGAACTTTTGATGACAGAACTTAGCTACAGAGCTCCCCACACATTGAAATTGCCCTAACTTTTTTTTCAGTTCATTCATTCAACACTATTTAATGAATCATAACTAACTGCTAGGTATTATTGATGGGCCTACAGATACTGTAATAAATAGAACAGATAATTGTATTTTGACGGAATTCATATTTTGTGCAATAATATATATAAGCAATAAACAAATAAATTATATGCTAGAATATTATAATGCACTGGGAAATATGGAGAAATTTAATAAATACCCAGAATGCTAAGGGGGAATAGATAAAGAGGAAAGATAAATGGAGCTGTAAGTAGAAGGATCATGAGGTCAAGAGAATATATTTTCATTTTTAAAGTTTTTTTGTAGTTGTGAATGGACAATATGTCTTTCTTTTATTTATTTTTGTGTGGTGCTAAGGATTGAACCCAGTGCCTAACACCTGCTAGGCAAGTGCTCTGCCACTGAGCTACAGCCCCAGTCCTGTTTTTTTGTTTGTTAAGACAGGAAAAGTAACTCCAGTTTGTATGCTAACAGCATTAATCTTGTAGAAGGAGAAAAAGTGATTAGCTATTGCTCATGCTGTGAGGTTATGAATTTCCCTTTTGATTAAACCAGTCTAGGTAGGGATATTCTGTTCATTGTAGCCAAGAAAATTCTCACTAAAAGAGTCAGCTATGTATTTGTATGTCTAAGAATTTTTTCTTTTATCCCTGTTGTTCAGTCATAATTTAATATTATCCTCTTTCATTCTCAAAAAAGTCTTGAGTTGGATATAAAATACCAACATTGTATTTCATTATTTCATAACACTGCTAACTATAAAACAGATTACAGTCTTGGGCCTACCATTCACAAGATGTCATCTCAGACAAGTTACTTAACTGCTGTGTTTTCATTGCTTCATGTCAAAAATGGGCTTAAAAACAACACTTTTTTTGTGGTGTTTCACTGATGATAAAAGCACATAAAGAGCATACAGAAGGAACTTGTCACCACTTCACACCATTAGGGTGGCTATTTTAATAATGTTTTTAAAATTTTTTTAGTTGTAGATGGACACAATATCTTTATTTATTTATTTTTATGTGGTGCTGGGGATTGAACCCAGTGCCTTGCATGTGTGAGGCAAGCACTGTACCACTAAGCTACAGCCCCAGCCCTCTAATAATGTTTTAAAAACTAAAAATTACAAGTGTAGATGAGCCTGTGGAAAGATTGAAATCCTTGTGAATTTCTGGAACAAACAAAATGGTGTGACCACTGTGGAAAAGAATATTGTCATTCCTCAAAAATCAAACACAAAATTACCATATGATCCAGCAATTTCATTTCTAGGTATATGCCAAAAAATTGAAAGCAGGAGCTGAGATTGTTGTGCAAGTGTTCATAGAACCATTATTCATAAGAGCAAAAAAGATAAAATAATTCAAATTTCCATTGACTGATGAATGGATGAACCAATTTATACATACAGTAAAATATTACTCAGCCTTAAAAAGGAATGAAATTGTGATCCATGCTACAACATAGTTGAACCTCAAAACTATGCTAAAAGAAAGAAGTCAGATACAAAAGAACAGATATTGTATGATTCTACTTATATGAGGTACATAGAATATTCAAATTAATTGAAACAGATGCAAAATATTGATTATCATGGATTGAGGCAGGAGTTATTCTTTAATGACTTCAGAGTCAGTTTGTGATTATGGAACATTCTTAAGGTGGATAATGGTGATGATATCACCACAATGTGAATGTACCTAATGTTGTTGACTATACAATTAAAAGGTTAAAATGGCATATTTTATATTATGCATATTTTATAGTAAATAAACACCAATTGCCATATTATAAACACTGAATAAATACTAGGTACTACATGACATTACATGCTACATGATGCAAAATTCATCTTTGTAATGAAGAATGTAAACTGTGTAATTACATGTTTTGTCAATTCATACATGCAACCTGAAAACTAATTAAATAACATGCAATTAACAAAGTGAAACTTTTCTTAGAGTCCTGGGGATCAGACCCAGGACATTGTGCATACTAGGCAAGTACTCTAACACTGAAGTACATCCCCACAAAGAGAAACTATGGAAACACAAATTTACTGGTAAGGAAACAAGAAAACAGAATACCCAACTCAAGTATAAAGGGGACTAAAAATAAATGCTGATTTACACACTATATCAATATGCTTAGCAAAGTTACAAATCTTGCTGAAATACAAATACATTATGTCATGATGCAACTCAGTAAAACATGGACACAATGTGATCAGGAATACAGGCAATTGGGGTGATAAAACAGTCCTTTCATTGATAATTGACGTTTAATCCAATTGTTGTAGGCAGAATTCTCCCATATTTACCCAGCTTAATTTCCAAGACTGAATATGATGAGGTATCACATCCAGGATTATGTTACCTTACATAGCAAAAGGGATTTTGCAGATATACTTAAGGTTACTAAGCAGTTGACCTTAGAATGAGGAGATTTTCTTGGAATTATTCAAAAGGGCCTTAACTAATTACAAGTGGAAAGTTTTTTCTGGATATTAGCAGGAGAAGTGAGACAAATTTGAAGCCCAAGAAGAAGTGGGCACACCACTGCTTACTTGAAGATGAAGTAATCACATGATGAGATATGTAGGCAGCCTCTAGAAACTTAAAGTAGCTCACGACAGAGGCTTCAGGGACCTAGGATCAGTCATACAACCACAAGTAATTGAATTCTGCCAACAACCAGAAAGAGCTTTGAAGCAGATTCTTCTACAGAGCCTCCAGGTAAGATCCCAGAGAGGTGACAGCATGGTTTCAGCTTTGCGGAAAATGCCATTGATCCATACTAGACATCTGACCCAAGGAAACTATGAAAAAATTAGGTGTGCTGTTTTAAGCCACTAAGTTTGTGGTGATATTTATTCAGGAGGAGAAAACTAATACATGGGTATTTAAGTTATTATTGTATTTAATCTGTTGTGTTTAAAGTAATTTTCTATGTCATGCAACCTATTGGAGAGACTGAGGAATAATTTCTGACTCAGCCATAACCACATGCAGCTCTAAGGTACAAATTAAAATAAGCAGAGCCAAAGGCACAGTGCAGAGAATTCTAAATATTGTGCAATGAAGATTAATTGCAATATAAAGGAAAGAACAGACATATTAAAGTGTGACAGCAACAACAAAGGACACTGCCAGGTAAGGTGGGGCCATACTCCCTGGGAAGGGCTCCCATGCTGGATCTGCCTTTTCAGTCTCTGCCTTTTAAATGAGGTGGAGCTTTCAGTTCCAGGATTCTCCTGTAGGTCAACAACACAGAAATAAAGCCAGGGGAATGGCAGGTAGTGAGGTAGTGACTCTGAATTAAATTGAAATAACTTATTATAAAAAAAGGTCTAGTGTCATAGGCATTCCTCGAGGCGGTAGAGTCAGACAGACAAGCTCCAATGCCATCCAGCTCTGTGCTCCAATCAGAGTTCCAGGATTCTAAATCATAAAGTGTGTGTGCTTTTTGTAAAACATCACATTAATAACCAATTTTAACAAGCCTTTACAAACCACTGAGGTTAAGATATGTGCATTATTTTCTTCACTAAGACAGCTGCATAATGCCTCAATGACCTCTCTAACCCTAGTACACAGTGCATGGAATATGGAGCTGCTGACTTCTGTCCTAGCTCCCATTTTTCAATAGCTTCCAGGATCAGGGTATTGGCGATGATGGTACTTCTTTAATCACAGCTCTGTCACCTTCTACCTGTGTAGTTGTGAGCAAGATATCAATATTTCTGAGCTTTTGTTTCTTCATCTGTGAAACTGAATGAAGATACTTAAATCAGCCAGGCATGGTGGTGCATGCCTGAAATCCTAGCAACTTGGGAAGTGAAGAAAGAGGATCAAAAGTTTGAGGCTGGCCTAGGAATTTGATACTCTCAGCAACTTAGAAAGACCCTGTCTCAAAATAAAAATAAAAAAGACTGGGGATGTAGCTCAGTGATAAATTGCCCCTGGGTTCAATCCCAAGTACCAAAAAAAGGTACCTAAATAATGGGTATTTTTATTAAATGTATTAGTAAGATAAGAACCTGACACATGACTGGTCCACAAAGAGCTCTTATTTTATTTTGTGGAATGTAGTTAAGAGGAAAAATAAAGGCTGCATTTGTAAGAATTTTATCAACTGCAGAAAACAGGAATCCATCTCAGGCAAAAATCAAGATGGATCCTTCTGAGATGTAGATTGATAGTAAAAGCTATTTGAACTAAAGTTCACAAACTAGGAGTCTGATCACTATTCTCTCCTACAAAATCTAACGTTGCATTTGGGAAAACTGCAAAGGCAATAAGTGATTTTCAAGCTTTCCTGGAATTAAATAACTTTAAAGATGAAAAGGAGAACAGAAAAGTTTTTTTCCTTCCAGTCTCTGAATTCTCAGAATGATTCCAGCTCAAAGTCCATGATCACACACATGTGGCCACGGTGCCAATGGAGTAGCTCTCCAAAACAGCCCACATTCTTGATGGCAGTTGAAACTTTTCTGTGGAAGCATTTTCACGACCAGAATTTGGATACCAAACATTGCTTGTATGTGCCTTGACATCATCAAATAAATCTCTGATATTTGAGAAGTCCTTGGTGATCCTGGGAAACCCATTCAGATCTGAGGTAATGGCCTCATTGTACATGGACCTATGGAAACACAGCAGTGCCATGGACAAGACATGTGCCTTCCTTATTGGCCTGTTTGGTTTTTGTGGAAGGAAGGGCACCCTGCAAAGTGTGGAATTGCCATGCACAAAAGAGGATTCATCTTCATCAAAACCACGGCTGGACTGGGAATGGTAGCACATGCCTATATTCCCAGGAGCTTGGGAGGCGGCGGCAAGAGGATCTCAATTTGAAAGACAGCCTCAGCAACTTAGCCAGGCTAATAGCAACTTGCTCAGAACCTGTTTCAAAATAAAAAAAAATAAATAAAAAGGGTTTGGGATGTGACTCAGTGGTAAAGTACCCCTGGGTTCAATCCCTGGCACTAAAACAAATAAATAAACAAGCAAACAAACAAATAAATCCCAGAAAATAGTTATCTGTAATAAGTAATCTGTCTCTTCAAAGGGACCCAAAACAGTCCTCCCTTCCCTGCTACAGCAGGAATCAGTGTGGAATTCACTAGTATATGACAAAAGGAGCTAGAAAGAGCATTCCAGGATGAGGAGCTTCTGAAAATGTGTGGATAGAGATGGAATTGCTGCAGAGCCAGCAGTGAGAGGAGTGGAGGGGACAGGAGAGAGATGTGGGATCTCCTTGTACTGCAGGTTTCCAGGGTTGTTGAACCCAAGAGCCCTGGATTTCCCACGTCGTCTGGCTACCTAGAGCTCTTAGATATTGGGCAAGTTCCATAATGCCTTGGATCTCAACATTCTCCATCATAACATAGGAATGGCTGGGCGCGGTGGCACACGCCTGTAATCCAAGCGACTTGGGAGGCTGAGTCAGGAGGATTGCGAGTTCAAAGCCAGCCTCAGCAACTTAGCGAGGCCCTAAGCAACTCAGTGAGACCCTGTCTCTAAATAAATTACAAAATAGGGCTGGGGATGTGGCTCAGTGGCCGAGTGTCCCTGAGTTCAATCCCTGGTTCCAAAAAAAAAAAAAAACATAACATAGGAATGATGATATTTCTTTTGAAGGGATTTTCCTCAGGATTAAATAGAAGATAAATGAAGTGCAGAGTGTAGCATATAATGTGTCCTGTCATTAAATATCAGTCTCAAGGCTATGTTGCACTATCTCATGACACTGCATTGCTTCCAGCATGCTTCATCATACAATTATGTGTAATTCTACAAGATATCATCTTACTTAAGTAAAATATGATAGGCAAATTATAGTACGTGCTCTACACAGAAAAAGGAAAAACCATCTCCTAGAGTGGGGTGTGTGGTAAGAACTCCTGGCTCTGCCTACCAAGGTGCCACAGAAACTGAGGCCACCCTCCAGCCCTCAGACCCTTCATGGCTGACTACTGCTTTTGGGAAACCTGGTTGCTACCTGGGGCTGACACAGATGGCAACTGATGGGACAACTGCAGAGAGGAAAGAGAATGTTTTCCCAATGAGTGTCACTGCAGAGGCTTAATCAATTAAGCAAACAATCAATGGCATCTTTCTCATGCTCTCAGAGGCCATCCTGGATGGTAGAGTTACAAAGACCAATGAAATGTGGACCTGTCCCTCAAGACCACTCTAGCAGGTGAGACAAAAACATTCCTTATGTTTAAAGGAATTTATTTCATTTTGGTGGGGAGGGGCACTGTGGATGAGAATTAGGGGCACTCTACCACTGAGCTATAACACCTTCATTTTTTATCTTTCTACTTATAGTACTTGGGATGGAGCCCAGGACTTTCCACATGCTGGGCAAGCAATTTGCCACTGAGACACATGCCCATCCCTCCCACAGGTAGTTTCTGGATGACTAAATCACATGTGCTCCAGCAAATTCAGGGTGTGTGAGATATAGCAGTGGGCAAGAGACAGAGATCCTACATCAAGAGCTTGTACTCTAGTGGTGTCCATGGTGAAATAAAGGGAAAAGCAATAAACAAAATAAGTCAGTAAATTTCAGTCCACTTGGCGATAAGAGCTGTGATAAAAACAAAATTTGGGTTATTATTGAGACATGATTTGTACACAATGGAATATTATTCAGCCATAAAGATGAACAAATTATAGCATTTGCAGGTAAATGAATGGAGTTGGAGAATATGCTATATGAAATAAGCCACTCCCCCAAAAAACCAAAGGCCAAATGATTTCTCTGAAAAGTGGATGATGATATATAATGGGGGGGTGGGGGAGGCAAGAATGGAGGAAGGATGGATTGCATAAGGGGAAATGAGGGGTGGGGAGGGGGTAGGGGAAAGGAAAAATAATAGAATGAGACAAACATCATTACCCTATGTACATG